>JAQBSW010001360.1:0-137036 GCA_029291075.1 Eudiplozoon nipponicum | reverse complement strand
GGCCTGTTTGGTCTTGCCTGGATACTAGTAGATTGTTGTTGAATTTTGTTATTCTTGGCCAGTCGATTAGAATATCATGTTGATGAAACTTTTGAATATTAAGGTCAGGTGCTTGTTGTTTTATATAAAGGGCTTCATAAATAAATAATAATTTTTCTGATTTTGCTTTATGTAGAATTGAGAAATTGGTCGAATTGACTGGGTGCCCCGTTGCCAATATATGATCGGAAATAGCTGATTTTCCTGACGGTGCCAAGCCTTTGTTAATCAATTTCTGTGGCAAATGTTGCTGGATTCTGTTTATCAATTGCTTCTTCGTACGTCCGGGCAGTACATTCTCTAAAACAGCAGTGTGCCAAAATCCCACCAAAGAAACTTAGGAAACAACCTAGCAAACAGAATCAGGAAGATCTGCTCTGAACACAAGATTGAGGAAGAACTGGGCTACCTCAGGAAAATTTTGCTAATGAACAACTACCCAGAGCGTTTCATTGATGTCAACATCAGACCACGGCAGATTCGCACTAGAGAGGATACGTCAAGCAGGTTTTCCTAAACTTACCATTTAGAGGCGACGTACCAGCCTCAATAATTGCACGGCGGCTGAATAGAATAACTAAGGAGAACTTTCCCAGTGTTAAAGTTAATATGACATTTAGTACACAGAGAATCATGAGGTTGGATGCCAAAGATCAATTGCCAATTCTCTCCAAATCATTCATAGTCTACAAATTCTCATGTATGTGCGGTAGCACATATATCGGACGTACGAAGAAGCAATTGATAAACAGAATCCAGCAACATTTGCCACAGAAATTGATTAACAAAGGCTTGGCACCGTCAGGAAAATCAGCTATTTCCGATCATATATTGGCAACGGGGCACCCAGTCAATTCGACCAATTTCACAATTCTACATAAAGCAAAATCAGAAAAATTATTATTTATTTATGAAGCCCTTTATATAAAACAACAAGCACCTGACCTTAATATTCAAAAGTTTCATCAACATGATATTCTAATCGACTGGCCAAGAATAACAAAATTCAACAACAATCTACTAGTATCCAGGCAAGACCAAACAGGCCCTCGACTAGAATCAACAAACATTCAATCGGATTGGCAACAAACTGAAGAGGAAATAACAGAGGCGCATACGGTGACAGAAGTTTCCAAACAATATGAGCGTTCAACACTGCAATCCACACTGGCGCTGTTACCATGTGCAGAACACAAATTTGCGCAACAAGGTGAAACGATAAACTACACTGGGAAAAATAGCACTCGTACATGTAACAGCGAACAATGCGCACAAATGGTTAATTCTCAAGCCATCAAAACAATAATGACCAGATCTCAGACATCACTTTGCAATACAGCGAGAATGACCTTTACATGCAAACAGGCACACACACAAACACAAACGCATACACACTTACCAACCAGCCAAAACAAGAAATAGAAGTAAAAGCGAGTCAGATTTGTTACCACTAGCATAATCAATTGAAAACCCAGAATGTATATAAATGAATGATTGTAGAGCGATGTTTAGTATTCACGAAATAAATGGCCTTTATCCACTTTGTTATTAATGTGTTTTTTCTTCCTAATTAGAAATATACTGTGTAATATTCGAAGGCAATGGACATAATAAAGAATATATATATATATATATATATATATATATATATATATATATATATATATATATATATATATATATATATATATATATATATATATATATATATATGAAAATCTGGCACATACATTTAGCGGAAGGGATATTATTTGTTATCAATATTATACACACACACACATATATATATATATATATATATATATATATATATATATATATATATATATATATATATATATAGTCATTATAAATTGAAAATAGCAATAGCCAGCAAATAAAATTCATAAAGTAGATCTGTTTTATCCTTTTTGTACATTAATTACGTACCTGCAAGAATTACCGTAACCATGTCGCGAACAAAAGACATTCTCTGCATTAAAGAAGCTCATCCACTTCATGTCATTTTAGTTATATACCATTTTACGCTAGTTGGTTATACTTTCTTTCAAATGGAGCCCAGTTTAGACCTCAAATTTTCAAATGGCCATTCTAGATCCATCATCGTAAATCAATCGCCATGTCACATTGGAAATTGATAGTGGATTGTAATATCATGGCATTATTTTAATATAATTTTTTTGTTAGGTTGGACGAAATATTGAATAAAATAGCAAATGAATTTCATCAAGTAGATCGGGTTTCGTTCTCTTTGAACACTCATCAACTACTTCCAGAATTCACACGTAGTGTCTCAAACCGGAGCGCATTTGCATCACAATGCCGCAACTCTTTTACTGTGGGTCTAATTGGGGAAGTGCATTTTATATCGTTTTCAGTGTTTATTTTAGAGTAATTTTATAGTGGTAAGTATCTCCGCGTGTCACGTGGAAGACCGGGCCGGGAAGTCAATTTTTGTCCCCGCATGTTAGGCCAGCCATACCGCCAGCCAGTAATAACATAAATTCATTTTATAACACCATCCATCATTTATTGAAAATATAAACGTTTTTATAATTAAATAGCCTTTGTAGAGTTGAGCACATTTTACTATGATAACCAATTTTTAATAATGTTAACAATAATGTAAACAAGCGAAAACGACAGATCTAGAATAGTGACTTAATGTGCGATAATGAGCAGTATTCAATATCTACCAATACAAACGTCAAACTGCAAATAATATTCTGTATACACTAGAATAAAATGACTATACATTAACTGTGCTGCAAACATGACTGGAAAACTGAAAATAGTGTTTTATACAAATAAAAATAAAATTACTCTAAAAATACCCATGCTATATATAAACTATGAAGTCGTGTGTGAAATCTATTAAGGTAAGTGCATTGCTTTAAATTATTTTTATAGCATTCTAATCTTAGTCTCTATGTTTAATATTAGTATAGTTAAATATATGAAACAATATTTTTTATTTTTTTAAAAATATGCTAGACCATGTATTCATCAAAACAATGTTTAATAATAAATATGTTAAACAAATTATCTTAAAATTTTTTGGAGTCCGGTAACTGTCTGAGGGGGAAACCCACATTGAATTGGGATATTTTGATTGCACTCGTAACAGAAACTGAACATTTGTTTTCTGAAAAATTTAAAGAGCCAGATCCTGACCTTAATTCGCAGCTAGAAGAATACAAAAACCATTCTTAACTTTTAAATTTAAATATAGTAAGGACGGAAACTAAAATTGATTTCCTTTAATAAAAATTCCACTTTCCTTTGTTAATGATAAAAAATACTTTAATAAAAATATTTTATCTGTTTTATTTTATAAAGGTTGCCAAGTGTGTTCTGGCTGATTGGGACAACGTTTTGCCAAAATTTCATCTTGTTTTTCCTAAAGACTATCGACGAGCTTTAAAGGAAAATGCGTCTAAGAATATTCCGGAGGCACCCAAACAAATCGCAGTAAGAATTTTCACTGTTTATATTTATTTTAACAGGGCTCAATTGCATCTCTGCTGTTTGCATTGCAAATAAGCCGGAAATTACACTACCAGTTTAATAAGTACCAGGCTATACCGCACGTTTAAATAATCATTAATTGCGCGGGTGGAGATATTAATTATTAAAATCAAGTTTTCGAGCTTCATATAAACACTAATATCATTGTATTTAATCAGTCGCTAAACAGCAAAACTACCATCACTCACGCAATATATTTCAAATTACTAGGGTTATGGGCCTCATATCTAATTATGCTTTCTTATATAGGCATTTTGGTTTGATCCAGGCTGTTCAGTTTTCCAACCTGCTCTTATGATGACCATGGAAGGTCGAAACCCATCAGTACCTTAGGCTGAAAGTAGTTTTGCTTTGCTGCACCACTGGTTAACTACAATGGAATGGATGTTTATATCAAGCTCACAAACTTGAATGGGTTATTTTGCTTTCAATGCATTTTAGCGAAAAGGAATGTAAAATGATATCGTTAATTTAAGTATGAACGAACTATGCTACTGTTATCTCCTACTTTCTGTCCGGACACGCATTATTAACGATTCAAGACACGTGGTGCCTGAAACTTGTGCGAAAGAAAAAGTAAAAGTTACACAATTAAATAATGTATAATTGTGCTGTTTGTTAACGCAATTCTTTAAGATTAGATTTTATTGTTTGTTGATCGTCATAAATAGGTTTGCTTTCCCGTTCTAATGATGATAATGGAAGGTGAAAAAACGCCAGTACATGATGCTGACATTCGTTTGGCAATGTTTTGTAACTTGTTCGTTGAAATTGGACCTGTGGTTATATCACATTCGCAAGCTAAAATTTAAAAAATATATTACCTTATGTAAATTGTTATTTCACCGAATCAGAAGTTTATTTATGAGAGATATCTCTAAGTATAGTGACATCAGTCAAAAGTGGATTTGACTTGCACTCATATAAATTTACATTTGGAGAGATGAGGTATAACAGTGAGCCGGTAATCGTAATCGATTTGTATATGAAAATTATTCATATCCTCAATTTATAAATTTTTGTTACATAAACAAATTTCAAGTAACGCATGCTTTTGATTCAGTCTAACTAAACTCGTGTTAATATACGTTTTATGCTAGTTATCGAAAATTACTACAAAATGAAGTTCATATTAGCGTTATATATGCTGACCTAACGAAATAACTTGGAGCTGTAAAAATATTTAGTCAAATTCCAGTCCAATCACACGTCAATAATCAAGAAATGCTGACATTTTAAATTATTTCCTCTTGCATGCACATTCTAATGTAAGGCCACCTCCAGTTTTTGTACATTCTTTATAATTAATTTTCTGTTTTTTTTTTCAAAAATAATATTGTAGCCACCAATCAGAGACATTGAAGACATCATTTCAGGGCCGTGCATGAAAGGTACAGACAATCAAGGAACCAATTTGAATGATGTTGAAGACGATGATGATGTAAAAGTAAGCAAACACTTTATTTTACATTAAATATGTATATATTTATGATAAAGACTAGCTAACACGTGGGAATTTATGCATTAGACTGCGTCCTACATGAACAACGGGCGCATGTATTTTGGGCCTACCGTTTACTCGTTAAAAGAGAACAGCATTACGCCTCAAACGTATTAAATAAATAATAAGTAATAGTAGTCTTAAGGTGCTGGACTGAATTTAACGTTGTTTATTTTATAGCTCTGTCACGTAAGCTGATTGTGCGCGTTTCATTGTGGTTGAGTATTTGGTTGATCATATTTGTAGCGTATTATTCGGATTCCTTATGAACTAACTTGCTACTATGCACGCAAATTTGGTTTTAGAATAAACTAAAAATAACCGAACACCGATAAAGTAGCAAAAAAAACAGTTTAGTTATATTCAGCCTATTTCAACACTCTTTAAATGTATTTCTTTGTGTATTACTTTTAATTATATATTTTTTAAAACAATGAGATTATACTGAGTCTTTAATTTTGGCGCTAGTTTGTTTGAGGTAACAAAAACAATATTTTTTTAAAATTTCTTTTAAAAGAGATAATCACCGCTCCAATTAGCCTTCACAGTTGACGTTCGAGTTGCCACAAAATTTGAAACAAATCGAAATTGTTCAAAAATTTATATAATTAAACGATCATTGGTTGCGCAGGCGGTGATAAAAATTACTATAATCGAGGTTGCGCTCTTGATATAAACACCTGGCCCTTTATGTAGAGATATTTGCCCATATAAACTAAGCATTGTGTAATGTTAAAATAGCATTTTATCCATTAGACTTGGTTCGTCCTTATTAGGAACTCATCATGGACTGTCCCCGGCAAATTCTGGCCAGTCCTTGATGAGTTTCCAATAAGGACGAAGCCGGTCTTCTCGATGAATTGACTTTCCCATATTACACAATGCTTAGTTTATACTGACAAATGTATGTATATAATGATTCAGGTGTTTATCTGAAGATCGCAACCTTGGAATATAGTTATTGTTCAAACAATTTGCGTTTGTTATTAACACATGTGTGTGTGTGTGTGTTTGCTTCACTAACTTGTCATTTTGTAGAAAAGAAAGCAACTGGATAAACTGCGTGGTTTTATTCGCTACCCGCGCACACAAAGTAGCTACCACGCTGTCAATGAACGCCTAACCAACTGGGATGAAGTGCACGCACATGGTAAAGTTCGCCAAGACCTCAGACGTCAGGCGGCAAGATGTATGGATTGTGGTATACCATTCTGTCAGTCTGGAAACGGGTGTCCTCTTGGTAACCTTATACCTAATTGGAATGACTTGGTATTCAAGGTGGGCTCTGATTTGTAGAAACATCACTTTAGTACCTTAATGGCAATATTTTCTTTACCAAATATTGTATAAAAACAGGTATCGATTGTGGAATTATTTCGTTTTTAATAATTATCCATTTAAATAATTTTGCAGAAAACTAGGATAATCAATGTGTTAGATACGCAAAATCAAATTTATAGGCTCATTTTGTTAAATAGGTTTTACGTGTCGATCTATTAACTTTTTATGCATCAACGCATTAAATAAATATAATCCAAGCAAAAAAGAAAATTAATTTTGAAGCTGATTTGCTTTTGTACTCCAATTTTGTTAATTTTTCTGTTAATGCAATAGAAATTTAATTCTTCATTTTTGATAGGAATTTTGTAAGTCTTCGTGTTTCCGTACCCATCGTAATACCCTACGTAAATCCTTGGCATTTGATAGGCAAAAGCAAATTCTCCTCTCCGCCAGTTAAACGGAACATTTTATGAATTATGCATAATTCGCATTGTTAGGCGTTAGTTTGTGTTAATAGTTTCGCCACATTCACTTCATTTATTATTCCCTGATAATGACAATGGCGATACTAATTCGATTAACTATTGCAATCGTAATAGTACTGATACTTTTTTCACAAACCATTTATCTGATGAGCAAAGATGTAGTATAATAGCAAAACAACAACTATCGATACGAGTCTCACTCACTGATGTTGAGGTCTCTTTACTGATCAACATTACTACAATATATTGGGCTAATCTTAGCGGATCAAAAAGACTGTTAGGCAAGTAAGTGGTAATAAGAAATAAATTTTGCAATTCAATGATTGTGACGTAATTGATGAAATGTTTTTACATTAATGAAATATTGTGAGACTGTGCTAGATATATTTCAATTAAGGAAGCACTGATAATTGCACCACCGAGGCTTTCCATCTAGTAATCAAACGCTAAACTTAATCGACCAGATGCTCACTATGGGCCCTAATTTTGCTCAAGCAAACTTTGTATAAAAATGTGAAAATAATTATTAAAAAATAATTATTAAGTTCAATGTTTTTACGAAACCTGGGACAATTAGTGTTTGAAACAGCTTATACCAAATTTTTAAAAACAGTTTTGCAAACTAAGTATTTCATCTCGACCGTTTTGTACTTTGTGCATTAAAAATCAAAAACAATCACACGTAGTCTATACCCTTACGTTAAACTATGTATAAAATGTTTTAAACTAGACTTCATATATATTCCAGTTTCTCAATTTTGTAAGTAATGTAATGGTAGACAAAAATTATTGATTTTGCCCTTCAATTAAGATACGAAGTTCATAAGCCTTCGAGTTCTGGTGTCTTCATTGTTACTCTACGTCAGACTTATGTATTTAATAAGCAAGTGCAAGTTTTCCTGTCTGATAATTATATACAACATTTTGTTTATGCTTTCATATCGTTTCCACTATTTTATGTCTTAGCTTGAACTATTTGTCTAGTTTGATTTACCTCATTTATATTAGTTCTTGCGTGGAAATGATGATGATAACTTGAATAACTATATCAATTATAACACTGCTGTCATATTTCTTACTTGGTTCTAATCAGGTAAGCAGAAGGTATAGCATAATAGCAGGACGACAAAAATCGAGATTTATCTGACTCATTAATATTGGAGTCATCTTTGATATTGGCATCACCTTTAGTTTTATGGCCAATCGTATTAATTTGTACACGATTTTTTGGCAAGTAACAGGTGATAGCTATTTAAATTGTGCACACAAAGTTTTTGACATGTTTTCGAATAAATAAGAAATACTATACAACAACTACTTTCGTGATTTTGTTTGATTTCTTCGAGCTCGATAATAAACAAATGCGGAAAATTCTGGACATTATGCGTTGTGTTCCCAATAATGACGAAACCGGTCTCCTGGATGAATTGCCATTTCAAAACTATACAATACTTGGTTTGTTCTGACAAAATGCATGCACGTAATTGATAAGGTGCTTATATCAAGATCACAACATTGATTAAAACTAAAAGTGTGCATTGCCACCAAATTGTTGATACAGGAAAGTTGAGGGATCGGTCTTTTTAATAGAAGGTTAGTCGTGTGATAATAGTTTAGAACGGTAATTGCCATCTAATAATATTTCATCCCTCAATAACTTTGTTTATAAGCAAACCACTTAAACCGGCATACTAATTCGTTTAAATTGACCAGTAAGATAGTAAAATGTATTTTCATTGCTGAGATATGAAACTTTTCCTGCACGGCTGCTTTTGTTATTTTGTTTCTAAAATAAAAACCTTATATTACTCTAAAATTGATCTTTACGGTGTCCGTGCGTACGTCAGGAATTTCTACCATTTAATGAAATTTTTAAATGGATAAATGTGTATTCGTTACGCCTTCTACGCAGCTCACTATTGTAAAAATGAATTGACACTTAAATTCACAGTAACTTGCCCACCTATTGATAACCAACAACACCTTTTAACTCTACACTTTGTTTTTGGGCTTGAAAAATTTTCTATTCGATGTTATTTTCGAAACAACTAGGGCAACTGGAAAGCAGCCCACGACGCCCTGGCGGCAACGAACAACTTTCCGGAGTTTACTGGAAGAGTTTGTCCAGCGCCATGCGAGGGAGCGTGTGTTCTAGGCATTAACTCACAGCCGGTCACCATAAAGCACATTGAATGCGCCATTGCTGAAGAGGGCTGGCTACGCGGTTGGCATCAGAAGAGTTTGACAGTTTACGGAAATCAACGACTGAACACAGGCAAACGGATTGCTGTCGTTGGTAGTGGACCTGCGGGATTGGCCTGTGCTGATCAATTGAACAAGGTAATGAAAGCGAATATAAAGCTGTTCTGTTTATATTACATACTTTATCGAACTAAATTATTTGTAACATTGAAGTTATCGAATCGTCATTATTTGGTATTGTAAATACCTTTCGTCAGACTATATTCACCTCTATTTTTTGCTAAATGAGCTAAAATTTGTTCACAACCAGGAGTATTTCTGACTTACAACTGAACAATGTGGATCAGTAGTTATGACAACAGACCCCAAAGCAGACGTACCAGGTTCGAGCCATGTCCGTGGCAAATTCTGGATATTACGTGATGCGTTCCCGATAAGGACGAAACCGTTCTACTAGATGAATCGTATTATCTACCTTACACAATTCTTAGTTGCAACTGACAAATGTATGTAAATAATGGAAATGGTGTTTATGTCTAGATCGAAACCTTGATTTAACTAATTGTTATCACCACCCGCGCAACCAATTTTCTCAAATATAGCTGCTCAAATTCCTATCGGCAGTCTTCCAAGCGGTTTGATATCATTTTACTGCTGATTTAGTTACGACTTATTGTATCAGTTAAACTGACATAATATTTTCAAAATAAATATTGAATTTTGTTACACAATCAATTTAAGAAGAGGTCGCGAACTAAAACCAATTAAGTTTGAGTCATACAGAAATGCATGCGTCACAAATTAGTTCCATAAATTTACATAATTGCGATTCATGTCTAATTGTTAAATCATATAAAAATACAATAATCCACTTTTATTATATTTCTAGCACTAACTTTTAAAAAAATTCCATTTTTTAAAAGTTAGTGGCTATTTCAAAATTTTTAGATTATATCACATTTCTTTTTGATACATAATGTTGAATTATAATATTTTCTATTGTATTTTATATATAATAAAATGGTTCATTATATTAATTTGCCTAATATTATATCATTTTACAGCAAGCAGTATGAATTATACTGCTTTAAGTCCTAATATATTATATTATATTATACCGAATTAAATAACATTATATTATTTTATATACTATATCATATTTTATTATATTATATTATATTATATTATATTATATTATATTATATTATATTATATTATATTATATTATATTATATTATATTATATTATATTATATTATATTATATTATATTATATTATATTATATTATATTATATTAATATATTATATTATATTATATTATATTATATTATATTATATTATATTATATTATATTATATTATATTATATTATATTATATTATATTATATTATATATATATATTATATTATATTATATTATATTATATTATATAATATATTATATTATATTATATTATATTATATAATATATTATATTATATTATATTATATTATAATATATTGTATTATATTATATTATACTATATCACATTCTATTATATGAATTGTATTTTATTTTATATTGTTAAATTGTATGATACGTTATTATATGATATGCTATTTTGTTGTGTTATTTAATGTATTGTCTTGCTATATCATGTTCTTTTTTTTTAATGTATGCAACGCTATGTTAAAGTAGTTGATATCATATTTGTTTGTGTTATTTTTTTAAATATTTTTTTCAATTCTTACATCTCATTTGAATTTATTATTTATCATTATACATTAAGGTAAATGTTTTCCAATGCCACGTTTTGCGTACGCGGGTTGTAGCTTTGCACCAACAGTTTCACAAAGATCCGATTGATCACAATTTCCATTTCTTTTTTGTCTTCCATCAGGCTGAGTTTGCATTTTTCCCTATGGAAATGCGTTTCTATCACAACCGCATTTTCATTGGGACGATTACAAACTCAGCCCGATCGAAGACAAGGGGAAATGGAAATTGTGATCAATCGGATCTTTGTGAAACTCTCCGTGCAAAGCTACAACCCGCGTACGCAAAACGCGGCATTGGAAAATATGAAGCTGGCACTCTGCAATCAAATTGCAACAAATACTTAAGTTAATTTTTTGTAATTTGGTATAATAAGTTTAATCTTACTTCTATTTTAGTCAGTAGTATTTTTTTCATTATTGTTTATAGTATTGTCAACTTTTATCTTTTAACACTAGGTGGGTCATCACGTGGTTGTGTTTGAAAGGAGAAATTTGCCAGGTGGTCTCTTACGTTATGGCATTCCAACGATGAAGTTGAGCAAGGAAGTGTTGGATCGGCGCATCGATTTAATGAAGCAACAGGGTATTGTGTTTCGCACAAATTGTCAGGTATAAAGTTGTAAAATTGATTATTTTTTTTTATTTTGCTGCCTTATACTAATTACGTCATACCACTTAACTATATTATTGTCTACATACCATCTGAATGTGTTTAGAAAATAATTCGTGCATTATGTTGAGTTCTCGCACTATAAAACAAAGCTGTTATCAATAATGAGTAAATTCCAAGGCATGTGTGCTTCTATTGTGCGACCGACTTGTTGTTGAATAATTTATTTTATCTCATGTTAGATGTTCAGCGCTAATGTTTCACGCTTTACCGAATTTCAATATTGATTGAAAGTAGATTCTTAACCTGCAATTCCGTCATGTTTTATGTTCGCACATATCTTACAGAGTAAAAAACGCCCGATTTTGAAAGATGTGTTTTTCTATCACAGTTTATTTTTTCTATGCTGAAATGCAGTATAAGTATAAGAAATTTCATGATTCAAATTAATTGTGTCATAAGATGCCAATTTAATTGTAACTGTTTATATATATATATATATATATATATATATATATATAATCAATTTACAAGATAATTTATCTCTAAAGATATCAATTTTTTAACGTTAAATAATATCGCGTTTGATTTAATAAGAGAGGCTTCATCTTTTAATTATTTATGCTCATCTATAACATTTATCATAGTATGTTATCCACAAGCCACGCTCATCTTTAAAAGCATTGGCACTTCACCCTTAATTGAAATGATACCACACAAATAAATGACGCTTATACTGTTAATCCCTTCGACAAATCATTATTTTAAACAATTTAAATTTAGGCAAACGCGCGTCTCTTAATCTATTCGTATTTTAATGTTATCATTCTCGAAAAACCCGTAAAATCCTTTATTTGTATTTAGATACTTCTGTTGCCAACACTTGTATAATGTACGCGCACTGGCAAAGTAATTTTTTTCAATATTTAAAAATTCGACAATTTTACTGGTTGGTATGGTTTCCCTATCATTTTTCAACGACAATTTTAATTTATGCCTTACAGTCATAAAACTTAACACAGTGACGTCTTCTTGGTTTAATAGGCCTCTTTGCTTATTCATGTCCATAGTTAAATACTACGTACTTACTCACTATAATAAACATAATCAGCTGTGTTCTGGTCGGTTCTGCCAGTGTTTTTTATCATGAACGAATGCTACCAAAGCTAACAGAAGGACAGTCAATGATGAAGACTCCCGAGTCATAAAATATAATACTTAGCATTTTGTTTATATCGACCATCTTGCTTCCATTACTTTTCCTGTAGGTATCCAGTGCATTGGCTCAGTTTTCTTTCCAGTATGCCCAGATTCATCTCCAACTAGAAAGGTAGTCTTGTGATTTATTAAAAATCTGTTTTAATTACGGTATTAACTTTTAATAAACCAATGAATGCTTCTGATGAGTCGCGAATAACCACAAACCGCACATGCACAAAGTTATTCCTTTCGTTTATGCTAACTTTAGTCTATCCTTTGGTCATATTTAAACGTTTTTGTTACTGGTTGCGCAACACCTAAAACATAATTGAAAAATTACTTCTGTTGTTGATAAGACTCTCAATTTAAACAACCTTAGTTTGATAAAAACAAGTATTTCTACGGAATATAGCTTTTTTGAGTAGCCCCAACGAGTGTCAAACCAGGTATCCATTATAACCTTGTCTAATTTGCTATTTGTAGGTTATTATTTCATCCTTTGTAATGCTTTATCAGTTTGAGTACATACTTCACTTATTTGTCTTTAGATCGCGTTTCCAAACACGCCCCGGTGTTACCTACATTATTACAAAAACTTTCTTCGTTTATGACATCGAACCAGTTGTCCCTCCAAGATTACCAATATTTATTGGAAAGATTATTGTTTCTAGAACTCAAGAAGCGATGCTTTTTGCCTATTCCATTTTAACAAATCCCAGAAAGAAGAGACAATTATTGTGTGTCCTCAAGGTTTCGGTGAATTGTTCTCTTGATATATGCTTGCAAATATAATGATAAAACTTCCATGGCACGTGGCATGTAACTGATAAGGTTGAGCTCTACGTGTGCATCTATTAATTACTGTGCTCCTCTTCATATGTTATTACTGCTATTTAGGATAGTTTGTATATTGCGAAAAAGAACGCACCGAAGAGGCCATCAATGTGACTCACAATTGATAAATTACGAATCCACTTTGTGATTACATTTAGCGAGCATGTCTATTGATTGTTCTAAGCGGATACTTTGTAACATAATTGAGTTAGCAATTGAAACAAATTTATAACCTTATTCCTCACTTATCTTGCATCCGAAAAAACCTGTGATCGACCGGGCGCCTGGATAATTAGCATTTAGGTTGGTCAGTCTCTTCGACATTTGAAACTTTGCGTGTCATTGCAATAGCATTTGCAGAGCAAAGTTGGAGGAACGTTCTCAACTTAGTTGATACCATATTTATCAATCTGTTCGAAATTTATTCGAATGAAGCATACCTTCGCTCGAAAAGCTTGCTTCCTTTGAGCTAGATAAAATCACTTTTTGTAAAAGCCTCGTTATGTGAAATATAATTCCTTTAAATTTGAGTCAGATATCGCGATTCGCTTAGAACATTTCAAAGGATAAGGCTTGCTCTTAAATGACGACGGACTAGACTATCTTTCGCCTAGACAAAGATTTCATCCTGATTTAACATTCTCCAGAACAGGTTGGTACGACACTAATATTTAATATTACGATTATCGTATTAAACACGATGTAATGTAAACTATGTCCTGTGAACAATGGCCTCATTCAGTCCGTCGGTCTAGCCAACCAATAACGTTAATGCAGTCTTACTTTAAAGTTAACTATTTTAATTGTTTTTTTTAATTAAATCGATTTAATCAATTATAAACTATAGAAGATTATCGAAATTTGATTTTTTTAGATTTCCGTATTTTACATGTTTTTTACGCAATTTAGCTTGGCAGCGAAGAAAGCTTAAAAATGGATCCGAATAGAGGTTGCTACACGCAGGCGGAATTAAACTCAATCGAGTTCATTTCGGCAGAGCAGATTTTAAATGATTTTGATGCAGTAGTCCTTTGTCTCGGCGCTACCTGGCCACGTGATATTGCTATTCCGGGTAGGTTTTCCCGTTCCTTTGATAACTTCTTTTTTTCACTTACTAATTTCAGAAGAATAATGCCAAATAGTCGTTGATTCTGTTGTTGTTGTTGTTATGTAAATAAACTAATTTCGACGTTAGGTATACTTTGAAATATCCCGACCACCTTTTAAAAAGATGATATATGCCTACCTCTCTGATATCACCTAAAATTACTTTCCAATATGCGCGAGTAATGATGATTACTTTCTCTTATGTTATATTGTGACTTATTAATAAATTTTTTTCAATAATGAAAACCACATTTTCTTCTCCATAAACATATGCTTGAATATGAGCGAGCTCAGCAAGTTACGCTTTACCTCCCCACTATGGTTTCATTGGCAAAATTTCTCTTACGTTGATTGGTTCATACACACACACACACACACACACAAATAGATTAAATGACCCTATACCGCCGTTGAAATTGAGAACAAAAAAATATTTAATACAGTTAATTGTATGCTTTGAAATATCGAATAATGCATAGCATTGTTAAATTATTGTCAATCTTGCATTTATTTTAGTAAACTTAATGTAAAACAACGAAAATTCACAGTTGAGATCACGTTTTTTAATTTTTATTTGTTATTGCTTTAAGCTGCATAATTATTGAATTAAATTCAGATGGCTTACACTGCGTGAGTCATCACATGATATATTATTGGTTTCAGACAAAGGTTCTAATTACTTACATATGTCAGTATAAACTAAGAATTGTATAGTGTAGAAAAGGCAATTCATCTAGTAGACCGGTTTCGTCTTTATTGGGAACTCATCATGTACTGGCCAGAATTTGCCGCGGACAGGACTCGAACCTGGGCACGTCTGCTTCGGAATCTGGTGCTCTAACCATTGAGCCATCCTGCCGCACACTACAATGCACACAAGTTTCAGTTATATACTAACTAATGTAACTTGGTTAGTCTATTTTTCCTTTAGGTGAAGCTCATATGGCATCCATTTAGACCCAAAGTTCCAACTCACCATCCACAATCTGTCATTACTGAACAGACACCACACTACATGGGGAAGTGGTATTGAAATGAACATTTATATAATTAAACGAACATTGGTTGCGCGGGTGGTGATAAAAATTATTATAATCAAGGTTGCGATCTTAGTATAAACACGACCCATTAATTACTTAGATATGTCAGTATAAACTAAGAATTGTATAGTGTAGAAAAGGCAATTCATCCAGTAGACCGGTTCTAATTCCATGTTTGGCTGATTTTCAGCTCAAATGTTATGCACACACGTTAAAAAATAAATAGGTCATATCTGGATCTCCTGCATAAATTTCTTAAAAATAGTCGCCTGCAGTTGGGAGAATAAATGTGAATTCTAATCTCTCGATGACGGCAGTTATTATATCTAGTCGACTTGCCTTATTATAACGCAAGTATTCCAAATTGTTAAATCAACAGTATAGTTTGTTGTCTTCCTCATATATTTGTCTAGATATGGTTAATGACTGCAGAGCCTGGAATGAGAGCCATCTGCAGATGCTTTTGGAAAAATGCGTTTACAATTGGAGTCAGACACTAATTTGTGATGACTTTTTTTCAATTTAGAAATTCAGAGTAATTATTTAAAGTCAGATTTCTTAATTAAAATTAAGTCTTGCAGTTCTAGCCTGCGGCAAATTTTCTACACAGTTGTTTCAACTTGCTAAAAACAACCAATTTGTATGCTTAAAATTCACTGCTTCTTATTTTTAGCTCAAATTGTATTATTTTACATAAACAATGAACTAAAGATCTTTCAATAAATGGTGCTCTGTGCCTATTTAGTTACATTTAAGTTTAGTATTATGCTGTCGGTAAGTTCAGCTATGAATTTTAATTCTTCTGAGCTCAAATGACTCGAAATGTAAAAAAGATAGCATCATGTAACAAAATGTTTGATACAGTTTATCATGAATCAAGGAGAAACGTAGCTGATTATTTTCTCGTTTCAAGTCGCTTTTATAATTTTTTTAAAACCTTGATAACGTATGGCTGCATACATTTATCGTGCAATGCTGCTGACTATCTTGATGCTTCTGTCGATTATTTTAATACTATTTAAGGTCGTGAACTAAAAGGCATTTACTTTGCGATGAGTTTTCTCGAAAAATGGCAGCGTCAGCAAGAGACTTCAAGAAGACGTAACGAAGTGCTCGACACGGCAGTTTCAATGACATTGCTAAAACCACCATCTGATGACAATATGACTTTGAGTAAATTGGCGGAGGGCAAACGAGTGGTAGTATTGGGCGGTGGGGACACTGGCGTGGACTGCATTGCTACATCACTACGACAGGTAGGCTACATTCGTAAGAACTTATTTCAGTGGCCAGACACGTTTTTGCTGCTTTAAAAGTGATGCTGTGTGTGTTTAGATATATACACTAATCAAGAATTGGACAAAATCATATTTATATTTAAAATTTTTTTGATTTTTTTATTGAATACCATCAAATGATAGCCGGTTAAATAAATGTGACGCATAGCATAGGGCAGGCCAAAAGTGCCACTGAGCAAAGTTGAGGTCGACAGATATTATTCATTTCCAAAATATTTTAATAATTATTGACTCTCTGTCCGAACCACGTGGTTTTAACTGCGAAATCTGCACTCAATTTGAAATGAGGTAATGGCTTACGCAAGCAGCTGCCCATTAAAACCACACAGGTGTATCCGCACTATCAACTGTTGGCCTCAAGAAGTTTTGTCGCTCGTGCCTTGGAAACATGACCATGCGTGAAATTTGAACAAATAAAAATAATCCAATCTGCTTATTAGTAAGCCTATTCTCCATAAGTAGGCTTGTGAAATATCACGGGATCTCTCCTTTTGGCAATCTACTGATTCAATAGTGACTTTAGCCTAATATTTAAAGATATCTAGTACTAAATCTCTTCTTCATATTTTGTTCGCATTCTTTCCACACCCAAATAATTTAAAATTATAGGGCGCCTTGAGTGTTGACACGCTGGAGATTCTGCCAGCACCTCCTTCAAAACGTGACGCTCTGAACCCGTGGCCTGAATGGCCAAAGGTTTGGCGTGTTGACTATGGCCACGAAGAGGTGGCCATTCATTACGGCAAAGACCCACGCCACTTTGAGTTAATAACAAAGGCATTTTTGAACGCTGACCAACTACAAAGTTATCTGTCTGCGGACGAAGGTGCAGTAAGCCTAAAACTAGCAAACAAACAGGGATTGGGCAGCACCGCCTTATCCGAGGAGTTAAGGCGCTATAAGCAGGATGAGATTTCTGTGGACAACGTCAAAGGCTTATTGACAAAAAAAGTTTCATGGACAAAAGATGAGCAGAATCGCTGGCAGATGACAGAAGTTGAAGGTTTAATATTATGCATTGATTTTTTTGTTATTCATATAATTCGATAAAGTTGAAAACAATTTATATGAAATTGAAAAATTTACTAATCGTTTTACAGAAAATTATGTATAAAATTTAGCCTAAAATCTGTCTTTCATAAATCGTATCATCCGAAAAACTATTTATACTTGCAAACATTGGGTTGAAACCTCAGACGTGCTAGAAAATCAATATTAAGAGCTGTTAATTTGCTACTAAAATTACAAATTAATTACTTTTGAGCAAGAATTTTTATACTAGACAAATTGAAATCAAGGATATTTTGGAAAATTTGATTGTGAGAACGAACATTTATATTATTAAACGAACATTGGTTGCGTGGGTGGTGAGAACAATTATTATAATCAAGGTTGCGGTCTTGATATAAACACCTGACCCATTAATTACTTACATATGTCAGTATAAACTAAGAATTGTATAGTGTAGAAAAGGCAATTCATCCAGTAGACCGGTTTCGTCCTTATTGGGAACTCATCAAGTACTGGCCAGAATTTGCCGCGGACAGGATACGAACCTGGGCACG
The DNA here is from genome assembly GCA_029291075.1 of Eudiplozoon nipponicum. Lineage (NCBI taxonomy): Eukaryota > Metazoa > Platyhelminthes > Monogenea > Mazocraeidea > Diplozoidae > Eudiplozoon > Eudiplozoon nipponicum. The sequence continues at coordinate 118,589 of JAQBSW010001360.1, read as the reverse complement.
TCTGCTTGGGAATCTGGTGCTCTAACCACTGAGCTATCCTGCCGCACTACACTATACAATTCTTAGTTTATACTGACATATGTAAGTAATTAATGGGTCAGGTGTTTATATCAAGAACGAACATCTGTTTGAGCAGTGTTTAATAAAAAGTGCAATATTAAACGCAATTCATCGAGTAGAACGGCTTCGTCTGCATATGGTGCTCGCCTAGTACTATCCAGAACTGCCGCAGTTGTGGTTCAGACGTGTACTAGTTACGTAATGGCAAATCGACAGAAGCCAGTTAAAAGTTTTTTTGGAACCACCATCTGGAGGCAAAACTGACTTGAAACCTAAGCCGGTGTGTATATCTAAAAATTGTACGTGGTATGCGGCTTTGGTGGCGCTGTGCACGAGCTGCTTGACTCTGATGCAAATATGCCACGAATCGCACCACGCTCTGCAAATTCAGGCAAGTTCTTTATGAGTGTCACATAAGGACGCAACCGGCCTACTGGATGAATTCAATTTTCTACGTGACGCACTATTTTGTCTATTTTGCCAAATTGTTGATAATAAATACTTTCCAGTTACCTTTAATTCAATATTACTACTCAGTGTTGATTGATGACAGATGATGGGTGGCCATTTCGAAATTTGGGTCAAAAGCGGTTTATAAGAGATTCCCCCTGAAAAAGACTGTCCTATATTACAATATGTTATATAACTGGAAACTGCATGCAGTGTTCAGTTTGGGTGGCCTGGTATATGGTTTGCTTATCAATAAAGTTAATGTGCCCTGATCCAAGCTCCATGCGCGAAAAATTCTGTGTTTCCAATTAGGACGAAGCTGGTCTACCGGACGAATTGCCTTTGCTACCATCGGCAATGCTTATTTTATACTGACAAATATATATATATATATATATATATATATATATATATGCATTATGGTTTTTTTTATTTTTTATTTATTTAATGCTTATCCGAAATCAGAATGTATGAGTCTATAATAACTACAGAAATTGGTGTCCCAATCTTAAATACGCGTCATTGATTTTGAACTACTGGTTTCCTGGATGTTTCTTAAGCCGGACAACTGGGAGTCGGTATAGACTGAAGCCTTTTTAACTAAACGAGTTCCCTTTAACAGATAACTTTGTGCGGCACGCTTAAATACGTCTGCTAAATTAATGTAGAAACATTAGTCAACGTTTCGTTTTTGGTTGAATTTGCATATGCTCCCACCAAGTATCACAGACAATAATTAATGAGTATTGTAGTGTGCGGCAAATTGGCTCATTGGTTAGAGCACTAGATATCGAAGCAGACGTGCCTGGGTACGAGCCCTGCCCATGGTAAACTCTAGACAGTGCGTGATGAGTTCCCAATAAGGGCGAAACCGGTCTACTGGACGAATTTCCTTTCCTACAACATACAATGACTAGTTTATACAGACAAATGTATGCACATAAGGGGTCATGTTTTTATATCAAGATCGCAACCTTGATTATAGTACTAGTAAAAACAAAGACGTTTTTTACTCCGACTTATATTCTTTACTAAGTAGAAAAAAATTCAGGTAAGGTCATGATTGTGAGAGGCATGAATACTCCAGGTGGAGGATTTAGCACGCAGAGTTTAATCGAATTGACATTAAAAAATTTAGCTCAATGCGTAACGATCGTTCTGAACGACTATTGTACAACTGCGCGGAGTATACATTATACTTGACAAGCAAACACTTAGTGTAAGATGTTAATTAAAACCACGTACTTATCCATTGCAAGTCTACTCATATCTTTCGGAAAACTAAAAATTAAGAAACTTCGAATGAATGTAGACAAACTCGGTCAACTGTCTTCACAAATAAATATAAAGTAATTATAAAATAAAAGTTGAAATTGAAGTATCGAATTTACTGTAGACGAAGATAAGATCCAGTAGGAAAATTGTAGGTACTGCCATATGTGTCATAATATACTCTCTCAGAATCAGCCATTGGGTCTATGAAACGAATGTGGAAATGCTCAAATCTAGGCGCCAAATTAGTGCTATCTCGGCTTATATGAATATTCGTAGAACTGTGAAAACCCAAAATATATGATGTTTAAAAGTTCATCTTGTATTCTTTCGGGATAAAATGGCTAACGACGTAGATAATGCGTTGATATTAACCAGCGAGCGATGATTGTTCCCACCGATTTGCTCAACAGGCCCGAGGTGATTAAAAGTTGGAGCAATATTAAATCTGATTATCGACATAGGTTTTGTCTTTATAGGTTGGCTGAACACTTTGTAGATCAGTTTACTTGTGCACTTGCATAAGTCTTGATCCTGAAAATTAAGTCTGTATCAACAATGTGGTATGCTAATTTTGAAGAACCTTCTGAGTTAGCAGTACGAAATACAATCCTATTTATTAAACGACGCAAAACTGCAGGCCCTAATGATTTGCTTTTAAACTTATTTTAGGATGTTGGCGACATAATGCAGATGTTGAATAACCTATTTTGTACCTTATGAAATGGAAAGACCCTGTCGGCTGCGACTTGTATATCGCCGTGCCACAATAGCCATCTTTATAGACTTCAAAGACGTATCTGACTCAGTGCAGTACAATGTTCTATTTGATATCCTGTAGAAAAATGGTGTACCCACCAAATATGCTAATATTATACGCGCATTCTACGAAAACACTTCCGGTCGCGTTGATGTCTTAAATGAATTATCGAATAACTTTACGGCTAGCAGTGATGAAATTCGAGGATTTCCAAATTCTCCATTTTTGTTTAATTATGTAATAGATGCCGTTATGAATAATACACTTCCATACGTTCAGGATGCATGCGTCGAAGATTTCTTTCACTGTAGATTAGTTGATCTTGATAGTGCAGACGATATTGTATCATTATTTTATTAAAAAATTCTGCCCAGGCCATCTCGAATAGATTAGCAGCCGTTGTTACGTCCTTTGGTATGAAATTAACACCCTCTAAATGTAAGACATTTATAAAGGATCACTCACACCAACTCTTCGGCTGCATGATCTGGTCGTAGTTGACAAGTTCACATATCTTTCTAGATGTATTAATAACTCAGGCAATGGAAGCGATGAAGAAAAAATGGGAATTATGATACCTAGAGTAAACTTGTCCAAACATCTCTATTTATAAAGAAACGTGAGTCTCTCATTCCCACACTAAAGTTCGTGTGTGCAATGCGCCTGTACGTACAGTTTTATTATACGCTGGTGAAATTTTTCCTATTAGCGTAAAGATTTTATATGCTTACAGGTATTCAACCACCGTTTCTTGAAGAGCATATTACACAAATTATGCCAATAATGAGATCCATAGACGTATTTTTGTATCAGTCAAAGTATGGTCCTTGCTATAAAAATAAATAAGACTATTAACTGCGGTGAATCAATCCCATTTTACGTATGCCTTCAATTTGAGTTCCCGCCCAGTGTCAGATTCTTATAATAAACAAAGTCGAGGGTTTTTGACATGACGCAATCAGCTGAATTCAACTACATTCAAATTCGGTAGTATGGGACTCGCTCGTCGGCCAGGATTGGATTCATTTGCAAATCATAGTTATTGGTTGGAGACCTCGCGCGATATGGCATCGAATCGAGCTCAGAGGGGATTATGTTGCAGATATTTTATAGAATTTTTTTCTTAACTTTGTTTTCTTATCTGAGCAGAGCTAGCAGCAGTAGCGATACAATGAAAACCGAAAGAAAGCTGTATTGTGATATCGGCTTGTTTTAATTCTTATTTTGTTATAATGGTTTTGTATAGAGGTCTAAGTTCCCTCACTTTTTTGTTACCTAGGTAAATTTAATCATCTAAACTAGATCCTTCCCTTCATAATTTACTATCTTTTAGGAATGTTTTTTTAATTATTATTTTTGTCATTATTATTAACTTTTTCATTTCCAGAAAAATGGATTATTAATTCCTTTTAATATGTTTCTTTTCTCGTGGCCATATGGCAGTGAAACATCAGGTACTAATTGTTGTTTTATTGCTGACCGTGATGATTATAAAAGAAAGCTTAGACGACTAGCAAAATCGCTACTTAATTACGCAGCCTCTTACTTGATGTTATGGAAAAGTAAATCAAAGTGTCAAAGGGTTGTGTAAATTGCCAGGTTTTGAAGATCGTTGACGTATATTTTATAAGATAAAACAAAAAAATTCTCAACGAGAACTTATCCAACGCGTTTTCAAAGAAGCCGAATGTGTTCATATTTTAAATATTTTAGTAACGTGTTATCATACATATAGTGAGAAGTTTCACGGTTATTACCCGATTTTTGTTCATTACTAAACGTGAAATACCAGACGACAGTGACAAGAAAAAACGCCTCTACTAAAAGCTAAAGTACGCATCGTCTTTAGGGATTTTAAAGTTAGACGAAAATTATTCAATTCCGTAAAAAGAAAGAACATATAATTTATAAGAAAATCTATAAACAACAGTAAAATTATATATATGAAGCAAGATGAAGATTCATACATAATACTTATAGAATAATCTACTAAAATAATCAAATGAGTAAAGTTTTTGATGATGAATAGAAACTCAAACCTTGTCAAGTTCAAAATGGCAGGTCTGATGCTAATAGTGATACAATACGCAGAGTCATTAAAAGTAAGCATATTTTTGGTGAAGCCAAACCAATTGACTTACGCGAGCAAGAATGTACTGTATACTAAAGGTCTATATATATTAGTTGGAGCGTGAAACTTGCCTCCATTAAAACCATTTATGTCAATGGACATTACTCCACATCTTAAAGTTGGCAACCGAACTAAAAGCAGTCCTACAGTCAACACAAATTGTTGTGTCAAACAATAGTGCTCGGGACTCTTTTGACTTCATGCTCGTAATGAAATTTCACAATAATAAGAATATTTGACGACGATTAATTTCGCTTTATGCATATCCAGTTTGACGCAATGATCCATTTACTCTTTAAATCGGTCGATGATAACTAACCTCAACTGCGTCATATCAAAATCATCCTCACAAAGTTCAATAAGGATATTCAATTCAAATTCAATGGCTAATGTTACAAGAACGTCGATGGTATGACGATGGGTATTCTGTTAAGAAATCTAATGGCATATGTCTACATTTTCTATAGTGAATTATTAAAAGTTCAGATGTTAATTAAAAAATACTGTTTTACGTGTATAAATTATGTCAATGAGATCTTCATCATCATCAATGAGGAAGACACTGTATGCTTAAGTTTATAATGGCGTGGACAATCATATACAGTATACTAGCGAGTGTGAACATTCATTTTATGTTACAAATAAGGATATGCTATATATATATATATATATATATATATATATATATATATATATATATATATATATATATATATATATGCAAAGGAAAAGCTTTCGCCAATCGAAACGTCCGATATTGCTTATTTGTACAAAGCATTAAATGCTCAGAGCGCTACCTATGCGACAATAGACGTTAAATGAAGAAACGAATTCAATAAAGAGGTTCCGATCCTTGTTAGGCAAACACATTTTTTACGAAACTTCCATTTAAAACCAGCCATGTTTCTGATTATTTAAAAAAAATGTAAAAGTAGCTACATATCGCGTAAGCTGTCAGTTGCAACATCCTCTAACAACAGTTAAATAGACAATAGTAATTTTATAGCGACCTCAATATAAACTGATGTAATCTATTTGTATGTGCCTTTTTGGTTTTTGTGTTTCCAAATGTGTTTTCTCTCCTGATTTGTTTTTGTACAATATATGCATAAAATACATCCTAATACGCTTATTAATGTTCTGTATTAGGAAAGAGATATTTAAGCCGAGTTGAAATATGGCTAAGGTTATATCTTTATTATTAATTGTTTAGATATATACATTTTAATAGGAAAAATGAATTTTTTATTTGGTATTTATTTTATAATTCTGGGCAAGTTTAATAATTTTGTCGTGTATAACAGTTTATAAATTTTCTAGATGTCGGATATGTGTATTCTTTGACGTTTGATTTACAGTATGACGAGCTGTGAGAATGAAACACGTCATTAAATAATTTGTGAATGTGTGATAGTGTTGCTCAGGTTCGATTCCTGTCCGCGGCAAATTCTGGCCAGTACATGATGAGTTCCCAATAAGGACAAAACCGGTGTACTGGATGAATTGCCTTTTCTACACTATACAATACTTAGTTGATACTGACCTATGTAAGTAATTAATGGGTCAGGTGTTTATATCAAGACCGCAACCTTGTTTATAATAATAAATTTGTGATAGGTTTGTTTGTAAATTTTATGTCGGGCTTCCCTAGAAAACACAATTTGAAGATTTTTAAAACTTATTAATATCCATTTCCATACAATATTAAAGGTAAGGCAGTTTGTCTTTACCACCAAGAGTGAATATTGGCCTGTGCAAGATTTTTTGAGTATAATAATAGGTACAATTTCCATTTTGTAAAGTATTTTTAAGTCTTTCAACTTTATTGAATAGGGCATAGCTTGTGGAGTTCCAAAGGTGAAAAAAAATTATTTAACGTGATATCAAGTTAACCACCACCGAATAAAACATAAAGTTGCCAACAAAAGTATTGGTATGAAAAATTTCTCACCTACTCTATTAATACTAACCACTCAATCTAAAACATAATAACCAACAAAAGATAAAAACCGGAAAATATGCCTGAAATAGCTGTCTCCGTCAATAAAACTACCAACAACGAGTTAATAATGAAATTAATGGTATTAATACCAATATAATTTTACAGTGACAAACAGAAATCACAATACGGCAAAATCGGTAAGACTATTCAACATATTTCAAATTATAACAGCTACAACAATAAAATCAACAAACGTCAATGTAAACTGAATGTCAATAACAAAAACCAAAGTAATTTAGCTCGTTTTCATCCATAATGATAATACTGATTCTATAACATTTAAAAACTGTAAGCTACAATATATCCCTCAAAGCTTATGACTGCTGGAGTTTTTTTGGTTAAAATGATATCAAACATGCTGTTGATATAATGAAAGGGTTATGGATTTCGCGGGCAGTAATAGGGATTATATATATTAAGGTTTTGAGTTTTATTTAAACACCAATCTCGTTATCTATACACATGTTAGTATAAAATAAATATTTTATAATGTAGAAGAGGCAATTCATCCAGTGGACATTATATAATGCTAAATTTATACTGACAAATGGTTATTTCCAATTCACAAACTTGATTTAAATAATTGGTATCACCAACCGCGCGATCAATGACCGTTTATCTAAAACAAATATTCAATTTAATACCACTTTCTCAGGAAGCGTGGTGTTTGCTCTATAATGACAGGTTCTAAAGAGATGCCACATAGGCTATAACTGAATGAAAGACTAACCAGACACATAAGTTAGTATATAACTAAAAATTGATTGTGGTGTGCGGAAGTGTGGCGTAGTGAATAGAGTCACAGACTCCGACACGGACGTGCCCAGATTCAAACCCTGTCCACAGAAATTCTAAAAGGTACTAAAAGTGTATCCAATATGATTAAAAATGGTTAACTGGATGAATTGCCTTTTCTACATTATACAAGTATTAATTTATTCTTAAAAATATGTTTATAACTGGATTTTTGTTTATATGAAGCTCGTAACCTTGATTTAAATAAAATTGGCTTCATTTACATTTTTATTTAAAACATTTATTTATCTTTCAAATTTAGGAACTGAAAGCATTTTTGCCTGTGACTTGGTACTGTTGGCCATGGGCTTCGTAGGACCGGAGAAAAGTGTCTTGGAGCAGTTTTCTCTTGCTACTGACTCTCGTGGAAACATCGACACTGCTGCATTTTCCTCTCGAAAATCAGGCGATTCAATTCCATCCTACAGAACATCAGTTGATAGAGTATACGCGGCTGGAGGTAATCACGTAGTCCACAACTGTTTTAATTAACAAATATTTCACGTTTAGATTAATATGCTATCGTTTTCGATTCAGTCATTAACGTTTAGGGTAACAAATCTTTAAATCAAGTTTGCGAGCTTGAGGTAAACACTACTACCAATGTATTAAATCAGTCGTCGAACAAAATGGCAAAACTTTCTTTAGTCTCACGTATTGACGCGTTTTGAACTACATGATTATCATTTGAGTACGGCGGAAAACTGACTAGCGAGGATCAAACCGCAATGTATATATATATATATATATATATATATATATATATATATATATATATATATATATATATGGAAAGAAACATTATATTTGTGGTTCTCACCTCTAATAGTCATGCGAACATTGTACTTGAATTGAAATTTCGGCTGCACTCTTTTTATGCAGTCATCAACATTATGTTTTTGCAGCTTTCGCCGCATTCCTCAACCCATTACACAGTGGGTAAAAAAACGTAATACCTGCTCCAACTAATGAGTCGCCAGTAAGCACAAAAAAATGCGCACATGCGATTTTACGTTATTTTCATGCTGTCTTTGGTTTATCCTTCTGGTCATGTTTGAACTACTTTGTTACTAGGTTCGAAACACGTGTGCCAATTAGTGTTTGGGATGTTAGTGTTCTGTGACTTTAAGGTGCACGATACTGACGAAAATTACCGGTACGATGGATCGAAATATCAACATACGTCTGAATTCGGCTGTTGACAACAGGCAGTTTAACGCAAAAAATAAGACAGCATTGAAATGCTTTAATGATGCTACTCTATCAAAATTTAATTTTTAATAGCGGTTATACACGTTCTATAATCTAATGGTCGGGCTTTCCTGTTACTAAGCTGTGTTGTGTAACAATCATATATAAACTTGATAAATTAATTTATAGCTTTACTATACGTGGTGAAACCAACAATGCTGTTACCTGTGTAGCATGCTAGTCCGTGTGATGTTCTCGGTTTTTCCGTTGATAAAATGTATTACACATTCGAATAAAAGTTGTGCCGAAAACTTTGTATGATTAGACGTAGCTTCACTGACTTTTTTGCTTCCCTCGCCAGATTGCCGACGTGGCCAGTCACTCGTAGTGTGGGCAATCAACGAGGGTCGACAAGCAGCTCGTCAGGTGGATCTCGATTTGATGGGTTCAACACAACTTCCTGGTCCAGGTGGTGTTGTCAGTGCCGCCAGTATTGCATCATCAAGTGAAACACCCAAGGTTGCAGATCGAGCTTACCACGTTAAGCTGAACAGCGTAAACGCGTCTACAAAAGCCAAGGCTTAACTCGAGACTTGCAAGCATTTCCATTGTTATCACTTTTAAACTAATTTGACCCGACAGTTTAAATGGGCAAAAATTGTTATTTATCGTTCTTTCAGGTGCCATTGAATTGTATAAATAATCAGTTTTATTCCTTCATAATAAATTTTAACAATGCTCCAACTTTTCTATCAAACAAAAAGTTTATTTTTTCTCCCACAGATATGTATGCCGTTTAGACAGATGACACATACTTTATTTCTACTCTCTTTTACGTATAATGATTCTAGTATGATACTATTTTTTCAAACGTACAGTTTTCCTTAATTGATGGCCTAATGACTGTTGTTTGAAAAATGTTTTGCTCATACTTAATTAACATGAATTAATAACCTGTATGTATAATTGTCAACTGTCGGCGTATTTTTATAATTTATTATCAGTTTCGTGCTTTGACTGCTACTCAACCGGTCGATTAATAAATACACGAATTACAGTCCGAGAAGATCCGAACACCTAAAGAATTTTTTCATTCATATACTTATTTATATTGATAAAATATCTCCATTTTGGTTAAAAAGTTGAAACTATGTCGACGAATCTGCTCTTTCCGCGACACATTAAGGAATCTCAATTTATCTGTAGCGATGGTTCTAAACAATGATTGTTTCCTTGAAAAGGAAGCCCTCCATTTTCATTAATCTTTAAAAACTTCTAACTAGATGACTATTCTCTTGGACGTTTCACTATAAGGCTCCTCACTTCATTACGTTATCTTACCTTGCATTCTTATTATGATCATTTCTTTCTGATTTGAAATTAGAAAGCTAATTGTTTTGGATTGAACCACACACAAATCTAAGTGCATCGTCATATCTCATACTTGACAGAGCCACAAATTCCAATAGTAGAATACATTTTTGATGCTATTCTCGTTTCTTACCGTTCTGTGCATAATACGCATTTGAATTTATTTGTTATTTTAGTTGTATTCTAAAACTGCACTATACAATGTTTTCCCTTAATATATTATGTTTACAAATTTGTCATATTTTCTCAAATTTTATGGTATAAATGTTGGCCAATTCAAAATTTGTAAGAGAGATTTCTCAACGATATTAAATTTTTAATTGTGCATATCCTGCTCATATGCATATAGCAGCTAAAATAATCAGTTTTAAGAATGATCAGTGTCTTCGTCAGTCTATCCATTTTTGTATAAAGACATTTTGTTAATCAAAAAGTACATCTTCTGTACAGAATATATTTCTTTCGAGAGATAATTGAAATTAAAGGAACAATTTTAAAATAACGCTCATTATTTATTTTTTCCAATTGGTGCGTAACAAATATTTTGGAGGCTATCTTAATTTTTGAATATTTATTAATTTTTTGGTTCAAGAAAACGATAAATCCCTTGTTAACGTCGTTTATTCGTCTCCTTTCTTACTAACCGACTCACTCTCTCTCTCTCTCAATGAATCACTCATTCTATCATTAGTACTTTCTCTCTATCTCTCACTCTATTTTAATCAATTACTCAATCTATTTATATTACTTTTTTATTCTTTCTCAGTCACTCACTTTGTCACTCGCCTATACTTCCTGTTTTCTCCTTATTGACCTATGGTTCTATCGCAGTTTCCCTCTTCTTTACCAAGTTAAAATAGAGATTGGATTTTCTGACTAAAAGCTATTAAATTACTAGTTTTACAACCGAAATGATAGCCAAGTAGTTAATTAGTTCTGAAGAATATGACACTTTGCAGAATATTAATCGATAAATTATTATTAGAGCAATCTACACATTTTGTAGCTTTTTAGAATTGTGATTCATTACGTTTGTCGAATGATATTAACAGGCAAATTTTCAAAACTTCTAAGGACAGCGTCTTCTTAAGGAAAACATGTTAACGACATTAGTGTTAAATATGGACAAATTATGAAAGTATACTGACATAAATATCCTGTGGTAAAATAATTTTCTGTTTTGTTGCATTTTGTAATGGTTTAGAACTATTATATAATAAAATCCACCACACAGATTGTTTACAAACATCTGCAACTTCAAAGTTCACATGTGTTTGATTACACGGGCCAATGCGTCGAAATAACCATCATAAAGTATGTTGAAGTTTCTTAATTAAGATTAGTGACATTACCATAATCTGTGCATAAACCATTCTATTTGATATCTTTTGTTAGCGAACACACTTTCTTGCTTGTTATTTATTGCAATTTCTTTGAGACATGTACCTATTTTACAGTTAAATACTGTTTGTTGCGAAGAACTAATATATATGCAAGTATGTATTAGGTTTTGCGAACCTATTTTGCTAATCTATTTTAAATTAAATATAGTCATTGATATTCTGGACACCAATTAGGATTTAGATATTGCGTACCTATTAATGAATTAGTTCGAATAGAACCAGAAGTATATACCAAATGTAGCATGAACGAAAGGTTTAATTTAATGCCAACTTTGTTATATCCTTCTGATCATTTTTAAACTAATCTTTTACTAGACACGCAATATTTGCGACACAATTTTATTTATTTTATTGGTCCTTAACAAACAATAAATGAATATGAACAACAGTTAGATTGACAAGCACGTATTATAAAACATTCTGCACGTTTGTGAACTAATTCCAAAATTCCTTTTTTACATTTGTTTTCGTAAAAGATACATTTTGCAGGTGGTTAAACAATAAGTTATCATTGGAAGAAAAAAATACCTTAGTTTTCGCTTATTGAATAGAAAAGTGTACAGGTGTAATCCACATCTTTTCGCGTTGGATAAACCTTCGTTTATTATTAAAGCAGTTTTGAAATTTCTCTTTCGTACATATATGCATTTCAAATAAATTGAAAAAAAATTTTAATTCATGATAAAGAAATTTCCCATCTAAATTTGTAACATACCTGAAAATATTATGTGCTTCATGAGTTCAAGGAAGTGACGAGTAATTACTGCTTCGAATAAATTAAAATCAAATTAAATTTCTGCTTCGTCAGATTCAGATGAGTAACTAAATTGTTATCAAATATGTAAAATAAAAAGGAAGAAAAATGAATTTTTTTGGACTTTTAAGTTGACTTAAATAAAATATTTAAATTAGAGCATCGAAAAGAAACAACCCACTTACTTACCTGCTAGTATTCAATCTTGACTAAATTTCTACATTTTCAAGTTATTTCATTATCTAAAAACTGTTTTGTGCAACATTGTGTTAAATTCTGCCGTCCACATTTTGCAATAGAATATAATGGCTCTCATTTTCAAGGGTAATTTTCACCGATCCGCTCATCACACCAAATATGCACAAGTAATAAAGCAAGTGATATTCTTTTCGCGACTTCATAACATATGAAAATTTTGATAAAAAACTATACTGCGACAAAAAATAAACATTTTATTCAGATTACTAAAATATATCGCATTCATAACATGACTGAAAATAATGGAACAAAAATCTTTCAGACGTCTCTGCCACTGCTAATATGACATTTATTCTATCGATTTAATTTCATAATCAATGTTACAAGGAGCTTGATTTATAGTTTGCATATTTTACTTTATTCGTTGTCTTATAATATGCTTATTTGATAAAGATTCTAATTAGAATTTCGTGGTTTATTTGGTACTACATTAATGAATATTAAATAAGTTTCAATTGGAAGAATACGGCTAAAACAATGTTAGATCTAGATGAATTATTATGCGAAATTATAAATGAAACTTGCGTAAAATGCACGTCATCATAAATTTTATTTATTTTATTCGGTAAAATAAAACAAGCTATCTTATTTTCTTATGAGCTTCTAACATTTCTCTATAGGTTTCGTTGCTTTTTGCAAGATTTGCCAATAAGAATCACTTAAAAGAATGCTTTTCCTAAAAGTGCAATCTTGAGATTCAGCTGTATTCGAATTTATCAGTAGAAAATTCGGAGAACAGCGATTTTTCACAAAAGCATGACATTCAAAATTACGCGCAGGTTAATTGGACTAGCGTCCTTTTTCTTCTTAGCTTAATAAATTCTCTAAAACGATATCACCGATTTTGAACGTAGGTGAAATAGTTAGTTCAATTTAACCTACTTTTGTCTACTGAATATTTCTATTTTTGTAAACTAATAAGAAGATATTATGATTTCACGTGCGGAATATCAAGAGCTATTTCGTCGTAGGTCTCTAAATAAAGTTGCAACTGGCCATATATATATATATATATATATATATATATATATATATATATATGGCTCGCAAAGTGAACTTCAAACACCATAGAACGACCAACATGGTGTTTCATAACAGAATTTATCCTTTGAGCCATCTTTAGATGACCAGTGAATTATATATATATATATATATATATATATATATATATATATATATATACTAATACGTGTTAAGCATCACTTCCCAATGTAAATGGATGATTGTATAGTAATACATGAAATATAATAGCAATAAATTTTGAAAAAAACTTTAAAAGGAATTTCTGTTGGTCATCCATCAGGTTACCCGAATTAGTCGCCGTATCTGCTTGATCAAGCTTTCGTTCTATACAATAGAATAGAACTTGGATTAACATTGGACGTAAAGGTATTCGTTCTGCGGTTGCATCCATAATATCATCTCTAGGCTTAATATCTATCGATTCCCTTAACGACCGCGTCATACTGCGGAAATATATATATATATATATATATATATATATATATATATATATAAGTTTTCCCACGTTTAATCCAAGAAAAAATCATGACTGGTAATTCTCACGAATGCTTGGCAAGTTCAGACATAATCATATGCCCATAATTGAAAGCGTTTTATGGGTTTTCTGTCTAACTTAATTGTTTATTTTAAAATTACTTCGATTACCTTTTAATTTGTGTTTCAGCAAAAATTTATTAAGACGATTTTGTAAGCTAAATAACGGATAGCAAATTTAGATAAAACATTATGCCATTTACTAATAACTCAGATATGCTTTAAATATACGATCAAATGAATTAAATGTAATTGTCATTCATATTTATAAAGCGATTAAATTAACTATAAAAAATGATATTTTTTGTTTCTAAATAAGACATTTTATTCGAAATGGTCAATTGTAATAGGATAAAATAATTTCCAACTTTAAGTTTTTTGCTATAAGACTCATTTTCTGTCGATCAGTCTTTTTAAGTAACCAGCAAACCATCGTGACATCGATTAATAAAGTTTTATGTTTGAAGATACGGCAACATTCCCACTATTTTTTTCACGCCATTTAATTAAATTCAAAAAGAAATTGTGTTCTGTGTTTCAATAATTTAACTTGAATTTGGTTATCTGCCTATAAAAGCCAGTATAAAGCTAGGTGCTTTGCACGTCATTCAGTCTCCTTCGTTCTGTTGAATGAGCGTACCAAAAGCGTGTGGACATGTGGACAGTTGTCACTGCCTGGTGAGGACTGAAGCGCAACACAATTATGGTGACTCAGTGCGTAGAGTCACAGTTTCCGAAGCAGACGTGCCCAGGTTTAAGACCCATCCGCGGCAAATTCTGGACAGCACCTGAAGAGTTTTCAAATGGGACGAAACCGATCTACTGAATGAATTACCCATTCCATATTAAGCAATGCTAAATTCATATTGGCCAGTGTATGTATACAATGGGACGCGTTTATATCAAGATAGCAACCTTGATTTAAATATATAGGTAATACAATTTAACAATAATTGATTGCGCGGATGATAGTAACAATTCTTTAAATCAAGTTTGCAACCAGACAAGTGAGAGCCGCATATCTTAATTTGATTTACATATATATTATCAACGCGGTTTGATCCTCCATAGTCAGTTTGTCGTCGTACTCCGATGACGATGATGATAGAAGGTTGAAACGCGTCAATGCGTTGCGACTGGTGGTAGTTTTGTTATGTTGTTCGACGACTGGTTAAATACAATGGGATTGGTGTTTACTTGAAGCTCGCAAACTTGATTTAAAGACTTGATTTAAATAATTGCTTTCATTTTGGTAAAATTTGATTTCTGTTATGTTTTAAATACCCTCAAAGGTGTTCTCGGCTAAGGCGGATATATCAGCAGTGGCGATTTCATCCTGACATAGGCTTCTGCGGCAAGTGTTAATTGAATTTTTTAGACTAATTGCTTTTCAATGCGGCCTGTGTATTGGCAATTGCACAATTCGTAAAATCTCTCACAATTTGGTATATTGGCGTATAAGCGCATATCTATAACGTATTGATGTTACGGTAAACGACATCCTTAGAAACATTGTCGTTCTATACGCGTTTTTCCTTGGTTTTTTTATACTAACTGAAAATTCGCTGTTATAGGGCGGTTGCAGAGGAAGGCTATTTTCGTTCCCTTCCTTTGGTTGTTTGAACCTAATACCGATTATCTGATCTCATTATCCACTGTCTAGAATTAAGTTCTCAACAACAAATGTTGATTGCCTTTAAGATGGCGGTGAAATATTTTCAAACTTATAAAAGGAATTCTGTAAATGGTGGAGTCTATTTCTCCTCCCAGTGCAATTTGATGTCTATATCAGCTATTCCTCCATCTCTCAACAGCTATGCAGTGGTTACTTCGTCTGTTAGCAACATGAGCATGCCGTCTATGTAGTTCTTACATAAAATACTGTACTCTCATATTACCTGCTAGAGTAGCAACTAAAATAAGACAAATAAAAACATAATGAAGCAAATAGTATCAACGTGAAAACTCGAAAGTAAATTAATGCTAGCTACAGCGCATGTTATGCCTAAAGTAAAGCCGATTCGGCAAAAGGGTCGGACAAGTACGCTGCAAACGTGTGAAAATCATTATAAGAATCAAGGTTGCGATCTTGATATAAGCATCAGGCCAATTATAAAAGATGACTTCCAGTATACACTAGGCAATATATAATGTAGAAAAGGCAATTCATCCAGTACAAATTTTCATCGACATTCCAGAATTTGCCACGGTCATGTTTGAGACCTGTTGATCGACAAATTGCGACTACTCTTTGCCTGACATTCCTTTGCCAGCAGTATTAATGTGTTCCAATATGATCCAATGTTTCCACGCAAAGCTTGCAATGATCGATCAAGAGCTACGATCGAATTTTTCTGCGCCATTGTGCATCTACCTGAAACAATAAGTTTGCATTTTTGCAATAATTTTCCAATGCTGGAAGTTTTTTAAACGTTGCACACGTGATTTGCAATGAATTGTATGTTCAATGGCAATGTTAAAGCGGAATGAGTAGTTCTTCCTCGTGATAGCAGTGTCGCAGCCATTCCGGTCGGTACAACAGCTAAGTCTGTCACTTTCGGATAGAATTGATTTCTGAATCAATCTAATTAGGGATGTTTAACTAGTTTATCTTGGCACATCTAAAAAGAAGATTTCTCCTACCCGGTTATTGATAGTTTGCATTATTTCATCGCACACGATTTTTGCTCAAGCGCTAGCCTAAGAATATTTGATCGCAATTACGAAAAAAATCATCCATGTTGTAACTTTTTTCACGACAAAATTTAACATTGAACCAAGCAGCAGCAGATCCATTTTATAATGACATTCACAGTTGATTGAGAACTATTTCACAATTTTTCAATCATTATGAACAATTTTTTGTAGATTTCTGCAGTGAAATCCATGTTCATATTTGAATTTACCCTGTGCATTCATCGGAAAATTTCTACAGTAACGCATGAATCTTTATTTCTTCCATCGCTCTGTTAGAGATGAAGGAAAGCCGGTCGTCAATATAACTGCCAATTACACATGAATTAAATTTTGATGTGACGTACTGCACGTACCACTAATACATACCTCTGACTGTCGGTCATTTGCCGAAAACTGTTAAGCTTTTATATTAATAAACTAACATTGGTTGCGCGGGCGATGATAATATTTACTATAATCGTGGTTGCAAAGTTGATATAAACACCCGACCCAATAAGTTCATACATTTGTCAGTATAAATTAAGAATTGTATGGTGTAGAAAAGGCAACTCACCGAGTAGACTGATTTAGACCTTATTGGGAACTCATCATGTGCTTGTCAGAATTAGCCGCGGACAGGGCTCGAACCTGAGCACGTCTGCTTTGGAAACTGGTGCTCTAACCAATGAGCCACCCTGCCGCAATTTGCGTGTGGTGTGTGGCAGGGTAGCTCATTGGTTAGAGCACCAGTTTCTAAAGCATACGTGCTCAGGTTCGTGCCCCGTCCGCGACAAATTCTGGCCAGCACGTGATGAGTTCCCAATAAGATCAAAACCGGTCTACTGGATGAATCGCCTTTACTACACTGTACAATTATTAGTTTAAACTGACAAATATATGTACTTAATGGGTCAGGTGATTATATTAAGTTCACAAACTTGATTATAGTTATTGTAAAGCTTGACATAAGCTGCAGAAAGTAACATGTGGAACGCTACTGATAGTTCCCATTTTCAGGGGAAATGATGGATCAAGCACATTTACCAATAGGATGCGAGGTAAGAAGCATTTTACTTGATCGGGATGCTCCGTGTATAGTCAGCTATTCTTAATTTCCTTGTTAATAGAGTCGCTTTACCAGTTTGCGTCGGTCAAATTCATTCCACGTGCAATATGCAGTCACCTTTAATACACTACTGTTTTTGCAAATGTGTAATTTTCAAAATAATAGATTATTTTTCAATGGAAATTCAGTTTAGCATTGGCATCACCGATGAAATACATTTGTTAGAATTTATGTTAATCATATGGGAGCGGGGGCAGTTAGCCGTCTTCATGATAAATTGGTCCTTCCACTTTGAAAACTAGCATGAATTGAGCTGTTACTATTTATGCCACGAACGGTGGTATTTGGAAACATGAGTCGTATGTCTAAACTTTCGGTTGGAAATTCTTCGATTCAGCGATATATCCGACTAGCAAAGATTTCAATGGCTACGGTGGTTCTCCAAGTTGAAAATGAATAATAACTCAGTGGTTGTAACAGATTCTTTTCTTTTCTTCACAATATTCAAGAACCCTGCAATAAGAGCAGATTTCATTCAAAGTGTCGATGAGAGCATGCCTGCTCAAGTTATAATCATCAGCTGGATTTTACCGGAATGCAAGGCGGTTGTAATCGCGTGACTGCTGATGCTGATCTGCCGATTCTCATAGACGTGTTTCAGCCACTCACAGACAGACGCGTTCATTACGCGGAGAAAGAAATAAATCTGAAGCTGCGGATAACCTCTGTTGGGCACCCGACCGTGCATCCTCAAGTATAGGTGCACGTCGATCTATTACTCCCTCGACTTGTATTTGAGCTATTCTTTGTATGATTCGCTCGTTCGCTGATTGCCCTTCTTCCTCAATTTAATTTGCAACTATTCGTCTCACTGCTTCCGCTCCAAAAGTACGATTGCCTAAGTTCGATCTTGTGCAGTGCATTATATGGGTAAATTAAAGCAGACCAATTCCACTGAAATAGGAGAAAGAAAGTTATAATAATAATAACAGTTTGGACGAACCTGTCTACTGGATTTATGTATCTTTTCCACATTATACGATGCTTAGTTCATACTGAGAAGTATAAATAAATAAATATATATATATATATATATATATATATATATATGAATAAATATCTTTAAATTTTATAAACGTAGATATTGATGTTTCGCATATTTTATATAAGCTTTGTTCATAGATTTATATATATAATCTCACATAGTTGCTTATATTTATTTATACCTATGCATAATTATATATGAGTTTCACATATATATATACAATATAAAAATATATAAGGTGTGTTTAAGATATAGATAAAAATTACTGTATAAACATTCCGCACACTCGATGAGATTATGTATACATGGAATTTCGGATTACTGCAATTGTTCTGGGGGTAAGGTTCGAGGCTGCCTTTTTCGGGATTTATATATATATATATATATATATAATGTAGTTGAGTGGGCTTTTTCATGTGCTCCATGCATATGGATATTTGGAGTTTAGTTACTGTGACCGATTCTTTAATTAAAACTATTAGTCTGTCAAAAATTAAATATAAATAGCAATGTTTCAGAACGAGGTTACCACATTTGCTTAAATCTCTATTTGTGAGCAATTTGACTGTGTGTGAATAGATGCCTAATGATGGAACGGGAATAGCCGTCTCGAAACGTAGCTTGCTAAGTTATTATTGTGCTGTAGGAAGGAAATAAAACATAAAATATATATATTTTGTTCAAATCGAGGCGAAATTTCCTCGCGTAAGATTAACTAAACAAAAATTTTAATTAATGTTGTGTATAAATTATTTTGAATTTAATTAATTTAACTTCATTTAAGTTTTATAATATATATAATATGTGGATAGGTTAGGTCTTGCAGCGGTGAGTTATTCATTTTGTCAATTTAAGTCTCTTGTTTTAAAGTTGTATGGAATCTGGTCATTAGTTTATTGCCAGGTAGTTTCATATCTGGGATTGGCATACTATCTGCTCGCGGAGAGTGGGCACATATTTCCCATGCAGATGCTATTGTTTGCTCGTTTATTTAGGTTGATCAGAGAATTGTACTAACTCTGCATCTTGAAAATCCAGTAAGCATTTTTTGCTTCGAGGCACATCTGAATCTTGCTAGTTCTTCTATCCATCTGATTCTTATGTTTCCTCTTTCGCTGCTAATTTTACATTTCGTGATATCTGCACAATTGTAGTTTGTTTGCCTTGATGAAGATTGATGTCGTTCATTTATTTGTGATCATTCAAATCTAATTTTCTGGTGAAATTTTTGAACATACAGAAAGAGTTCTTGCTTTTTAAAATATATAACGCTTTCTTAAATTTATTCTTTCGGACCTCGCTCTGGTTAGATTAACTATATGATGACAAATTGATGGTTTTTGAAAGGTGTCACTCAGCTGCAGCTCAATTACTTGGGTGGGTGTTACGGAATATTTTAAATAAGTGCTTCACATAATTTAATGGACATTGGTTGCGCGGGTTGTGATAACAATTACTTTAGTCAAGGTTACGATCTTGTAATGAACAACTGACTCATTATGAACATAAATTTTCCAGTATATATATCGGGAGTACTACACATCAATTTACAATCCTTCATTTATATTAATCCTGAGTTTTCATTTGATTCTGAGTGGAAACTATTCTATCTCGGTTTTTATACTATTTCTTGTTTTTGCTGATTAGCCAATATATGTGCTTATGTATTTGTGTATGTCTGCTTTCGTGTAGGAATCATCATCGTTTTATTTCAGTGAAATATATATATATATATATATATATATATGGAAACTATTCTTCATCTAACATGACGAACATGACCGTTAAACTAAAAATAATGCTCTTTGCGTACAAGAATAAAATGACCCTAAACATTGCCGTGTTATATATATATATGGATGTTATGGCTCAAAGTTTGTGTAAGATAGCAAATTAAATTCACATACTGAGCCATAGTTTCTCCATAATTAGAGAACTATTCAGCAGTGGCCATGACTGATGTCAACTTGAATCCAGCATGCAACTTATGGTATTAAATAATGCAACTCTTAAACTGATCAATATGATCCGCCCGCTGACCGGCATTTTCCTTTCTATACGTAATACAATATTCAGCAAAGGGTCTTTTGGTTCTTCTGTTGTTGATAAAATGTCTTTTAGTTTCTCTCCTATAGTAAAGATAAGAATTTAAATAATTTCGTGCGGCTTTAAGAAAAATTATCCACTCGACTGCAATATTGATTTATTTCTCTAATGAGATTATTACTACACTTATGCTAAGTTATTTAAATCAAATTTTCAGACTTGAGTTGAACTTTAGGCGCTTATTAATGTTTTCCCGTCACCTTATTAAGTTAAATCTGGGTAATCTGAAGATAATAACGCATTGCAATCCCTTCAGACAGCGATTTGACTGGAAGAGAACTTATCTGGCCGACGCGCTGGTTTACTGCAAACGCTAGCACGAAATTATAAATTGGTGGATAAGGGTTTATAAATCGCATTAAAAATATACACTTTTGACTGGTTCTAGCTTTGTTATGTAGGAATTGCATTACAATATTTTAATGTCCACGTAGTGTAATACTTCCCGGAAGATATGATCACCGAACCGTATCTTGTGTGAGATGGATAAAAAGTCAATAATATAGACAAGGGTGAGCACGTAAATTATCAAGTAGCACAGTTAATGTAATGTTCAAACATGATGCTTAATGCGCAGAATTATTGTTCACAAGTAGATATACATACATATATATATATATATATATATATATATATATATATATATATAAGTAAATATGATAAATAATTAAATACATAACAATGGTTACACAAATCCGGCTGCAATTTGTTTATCCGTATAGATTCGTATGTATCCAATTCCCTTCGGTTATTGCATTTATTAATTATTTTAAATCCTACATCTAGAGAATATACGTTTGAGGTTTTAACGATGAGTGATTAATGTTCATTAATGTAATTATAACTTTTTGTTGAGCAATGCTGCTACTGATCAGGTGACAACTAGTTGCGAAACAACACATTGCGGAAGATTACCCTTTTATCTGCTCCATATTTAAAACTCTGGCAACAAACAAGTTCTGATAATAGTAGCTATATTAAATGAAATCGGCAGTAATTAAATGTACTCCATAAATTATTATTTCCGCTAATATAACTGGTTACAGCAATGCTGTATGTATTAAAATATAACTCGAAATGTGAAAATGAAGTAGGAGCCTATCAGAGGATCTTGACCACAGTTTTAACTGTTCTTTAAAAGGTAACAACAAGCTCATCACTTAGAATGTAAACCACTAACAAAAACAAAAAATATCGCATACATCAGTAAATTTAGCTCTAGTAGGATCTTGAACCCTATTTCAGAAGAAACAACTTTATTTCAATCAAATATTCAAGAATAAATGGGTGCCAATCCAATTTTATTTTACCATTCAAAGAACATAGCTAAACATCAATCACTATCACGTATAAAATATGAAAAGCTACTTCGGATGAGAGCGGTATCTTGGATTTTCCATACCGTATATATATATATATATATATATATATATATATATATATATATATATGCAATTTCGTCGGATTTTTTTTAATCAGTTCTCCGTTGTTCTCTGATGATGGCTATAAAAGGCTAAACGCGTCAGAAAAAGTGGTTTATGCTAGCTTTTCTGAAGTGCAACTGAATAAACAATGAAGTTGGAATTTAATTCGACTCCAAAAAATTGATTTAAATAAATTTCATCGATATTCGCTCAATGAAGGGTTGTAAAAATCATTGCGTTACCTGTGGAACATTTGAGGATCTACTAAACTAGCGGATATCTTTCTGTATGGATGATGTCAGAAACTAAGTTGGGTAGTAAAGGCACATTCTGGCTTCATAGTCTCGCAACTTATCCACACTAAGCCACTCAAAACGCGCACTTATGCAACTTTTAGTTATGTACCACTAACTTAAGTGTACTGAACAGTTTTCAATTTAATATTACTTCCCCTGGTAACAAGAATAATCGAGGAAAGCTAGTTAGTTGTTTAGATTAAAAGCATATGAAGTGTAATCTACCTGAAGAGAGAACTGAAAAACATCATTTGGTATATGGCTGCAATCTGTATTTAGTGCGCGGAATGCAAAGCTAAGTGGATGAGATGCAAAACTCGGAAAAACTGCACTTATCTTCAACCCGAGGCCGCGACAATTCTGGTGTGTAATTCATAGTTGTTCAGTAAGAATGAAACGATTCTACTTGACAAATTGCATTTGGTGGCTTATTCCATGCTTAGTTTATACTGATAACAAATCACGATGGATAGTTGTTTTCGGTTCTACCTGCAGTTTGCGTGCTTATGCAATTGGCTGGATTCCCCCGTTCTTGACAACCGAAACTTCCGTGATGCCAGATTACCTGCAACCAGGGAAAGTAAATCAGTTTTAAATTTTCCTTTTGGCCTATTTTTCCCGATTAAGCAGCGAAAATTGCGTGATTAAATTTTAATTGCCTTAATGATAGTTAATCGTTTAGGTTTGGTGTAGAAAATGATTAAGTTTTGTTTTTAAATTATTTATTTTTAACATTGTTGTATATGAAAGTGAAAAAACGATGTTTATCGGAATAAATCGAAGCACCTCATGGTGAGTAGAAAATAATAGCCTAGAGGGTTATAAAACAAATTGTCAACAATGAAAAAAAAATAACGCGCTACATGTTACAGGCATCGTATTTACAAAATAATTTAATCTTCAAAAAGTATTTAAAAGCGAAAATTGTCTTTGTGCTCAAAATAAACTTGATTCACATTTGGAAAACGAAAAATATTAAACTTAGGAATGCTAAACGGAATTATTCTGCGAAAGCAATACTTCATCTGTGATTGATATCACAATTCGTAAATGTATGCAAATGTTTTCTTCCATAAAATAAATTTGGTGATAAACTTGTCAAATTTTAATAATTTCTAAGCTCACCTTTTTTTTATGAAACTTGGTGTTCCTTACTTTCCTATTAAATTTCGTAGAAAACGTCACATCAATTACCTTCCGCTTTTATTTTGTGGAATTGAAAAATTCGAAAGGATGTGGTTTAGGAAAAGGCCACATTACAGACGTTTCTATAATCGACGGGTTCTCTTTTCGTCAGTTCAACTTGGTGTACACAATAAAAATGGTTTTTATGCAATCAAGCAATCGTTGATTTTGCGAACGGGGATAAAAAAATAATTTAATTACATTTGCGGAATAGAGATAAACACCAATTAAACCATACGCACAACTGGTCGTACGAATAACAGCAGTTTTGATAAATTTGCATGCAATTTGTCAAAGTAGTGAATTTGCTCAGTCACATAGAACTGCAGGTGAAAAACATTGATGCGTAATCACGATGTAGTATTTTTCAATATATATATATATATATATATATATATAAAAGCCTTTTTGAGAGTTTTAATGGGATGCGAGCAAACTTGTCATTGCAGTTATAAGTCAAATGTCACTTTTAAAAATTCATAAAGATGCGATTAAATTAAATTTCTTAAAATGACGTAAATTTATATAATTAAATTATTTAAAACATAGACAGGGTTTATTTAATACAATTCTATGTAATATGCGTTTAGATAGTGGAAGAAATTCTGAATCCCAGTTTTGGTTTTGTAACCAATAGAAACTAATGAAGGAACCACAACAGAAAATTGTGAAACAAAACTTTGTGTTAGGGTCTTTTGAAAGAATGCTATTCATCGTTATAAAATTTTAAATTTATATTGTGAATAAATTATTTTTTTAATTGTACTTTCCAGTTTTTTTACTTTGTTAAGTGAACATTTTCTTAATTTATTTTAAGCGTATTAAAACTAAAACTGAGTGTATGTTTGATCACATCATAAACGTAGTAGTATAATATATATATATATATATATGGTATATATATATATATATATATATATATATATACATATATATATATATGCTAATTAAACAGCACTTGTTTAAATTATATTTTGCTGGTAATAAAAATAATAAGGGACTTGTTATTAAAGTATTTTAAATTAACGTTTTTTATAGCATTATACGAATTGATATCGTTGTTAATCAATAATACTAAAAATAAAAGGACACCGATTATAAAAATGTTTAAATTAACAAAAAGATCTCATAGCATTTACACGAATTTAAGTTACTAGTAAGCGAATACAAACTTTAAGAGAAAATAGCAGAAAAAGTTCAGGATAAGTTATTTATTTAAGAAATAAAGATCTTATTGATGTATACATATGTTTTTGTGGATTGAATGAATCATAAGTTACCAATGATGTTAATTTGCTTTGAGTTTTTCAAATACCCAGCGATTGTTCAGATTGTTAAACAAATAAAAACTGTTGACTGTTAAATTAGTGCTTTTGAAGTGCTCAATAACTGAGTCATATAATATTTGTTAATGCAGTAACAATTTAAGACTGATAAATCAAAAAATATTTTTAATTTCACTGCTTCAAATTAATGGCTTTTCTAATCAATGTGTTGAGCAAAATCTATATTAAACCTCGAAAATATTTCGAAAGATGAAAAAAATTTAATGATCACCAAAAAAAGAGAATTTAACGTAGATAAATGTTTTCCTAAGATTACATAACTAGTTCCAATGACAGTAATCAGTAATAATGTATATGAATATGCATATATATATATATATATATATATATATATATATATAGACGTTTAAATACGTAAATAATATTATAGAAATATAACTTTGCAATAGTTATAGTTCAAATCTATCAAAAAAACAGAAAATGAAATTGAATATTAATAAATGAAAAAACCACGCTGGTTTTCTATGTAATCCGCTGTTTGTCTAAATGTGCATTATCTGTAACATAAATGTTCTTCACTTCTTTAAATCAAGTTTGCGAGCTTGAAGTAAACACCAATCCCATTGTATTTAACCAGTCGTCGGACAACATAGCAAAACTACCGCCAGTTGTTATGTTGTCCGACGACTGGTTAAATACAATGGGATTGGTGTTTACTTCACCACCCGCGCAATCAATTATTGTTTAAATTGTATTGCCTATATATGTTCTTCACTTGTAGTAGAAAAAATGTTCGCGATAACTCATGACCCACTGTGTCTATACTTTCATTCTGGACATAGTGAGGCGATGATTAGTAAGGCCTGAATATTGGTCACAGAAACATAAGCAGCCAAATCAACTTTGGAATTAAAGCAAGTAGCCAATTTTGGAGAAAGTTGTAAGCAGTAATCGAAAACAAAATCATAGATATTGAATGCGGAAAGAATGTAAGACACTACGACAAAGAAGTTTGCTAAGCTTATACAATCATTGACTACTGAAACCGGTGTATCGGAGTCTGAGAACTAGAATCGCATTTGAAAAACTGTATTGCAGCAAGTTCGTAATATAAAATTGGTATGTTGCGTTGAAAAAAGCAAAATATTCACGCTTTGGCCTATTGATAATCGTAAGGAAATTGAACTATGAATGAAAAAAGAAAAAATACGCACAAATGCTTCCGTTATTACATTTGCTTTCACAGGTTTTCTTCAATTTTATTTAAACATCGTTTAATGCGTTCATTTATATCTACGAAATTTATTTAAGAGGCTACATCCAAATGAAGTATCGAATATTGTGTATAGACATGCTTGGAATTGACTGCATTATGTAATCGTCTTATGCAAAGCCGCATTCTTATCCAAATTTCACTTCCTACGTGAAAACTACACCATTTTCTAATTCATTTGTTTGTTTTAATGATAACTTTGTGTTGCTTTTTATTATATATTCATATGAAAGCTCAAATGTAGAAAAGGATAAGAAGATGTACTTGTTTCAGCCGAAACTATTAGCTTTGTTTGTCGTGGTTAATTTAGCCAAATTTACCCCCAGGAAAGTAAAATAACGACAGCTTCATAGGCACAAGTTACGATCGAATGTCGTTAAAAAACTATCTCGTGCAATTTTCTATGATGAAAATATTGTTTCTACGTAGAAAAATGTAGAGGGACAACTTAAATTTATTAGCTTATGTGCATTTCACAAACTACTCGGTGGTCATTATTTTTTGGCTTCAACACGTAATCAGCTAACGTCCATTACACAGGAACAAAACCAACCAAATCCATTTGGAAGTTTAAAAACGACGATAAACATCGATTCGACTATTTATTGCATCACAGGCAACGAGTAAATTGGGTAATTCTGTTTTTAATTGCAATGAAGAATCTTGATCATTGATTCTTGTTTCTATTGACGTCAACATGCAATGTCCTGGCTCTAGATTAATGAAATCGCAGTTGGAACATAGCAAGCTTTGATTGTGTCCTACGTTAATATTTCATTGCGAGTAAATTACTAGCAACGTTCACGGTATTTAAAATAAATAGTACATTATGATAGCTTTACAACTACAGATGAGTACCGGCTATCGAAATGTGCATAACATTTTGACCAACTTAACTTTTAATTAATCAAGGCTATGTAAAGGGACTTTAATGTTTATCTACCCTTTGAAAATAGTTTACTATGAAATTTATTTCTAAACGCCTATTTCATTCAGTTATAAAGGCTTATCACAATAGGAAGTTTAAGTTAACAAATCTTAAATTTTCTTCAGTTCAAAATGTAGCATAAATCAGAGGTGATGCACAAAGTTGACAGGACGTTAAAATCGTTTACCATATCTCCCAGTTTTAACAACCGTTTGTTTTGTGATTTATTATATATATATATATATATATATATATATATATATATATATATTGAGAAAATGATAAATAGACATTTCTCCCATGTGGTAAAATTTATTTCATCTTCGAATATTTTGTTTATTTTAGCAAAGGTTCTATCCTTTTGAAAGATCATTATTAGAAATTTCAAATAACTTTAAATATTATATCACATTTCAAAATAAAATACAGTTATGAAACACGTGATCATCGTAGTAGAAAAATTTTTATAGTGCTGTTATGGTTAGAAACTATCAAAATTGTAAGTTATGATTGACATTCATTTAAGAAGACAATGAAAAATCTTTTTTTATGTCAATTCATGCATTAAAGGCATACAACGGAAATTATAGTTTACAAATAGAGATTTTAAATGACGACAAGAAATAAAAAATAACTTCGTATAAACCGTGTCAAATTTAAAAGAAAGACCAGATAAATTTGCAAATACAAAAACAGTCCGATATATTAGAGACAGTTGTCTGCCACAAGTTAAATTCACATGAACTAAAACACAAATTTAGCTAATGTGTGCAACATATAAGCAGATTTATCATCTGGTTTCTGATCATAAATTGAAAAGCAAACCACGTGGCAGGATAGTTTTCATGAAAAAAAATTTGGACAATTTTACAATTCTTTAAATTGGAAGAAGACAATAATTATACGCAAAATAGTGATAATGCCATTTCATATTTCCTAAATGTCTTCCTAAATTCATTGTACTTTAATAACACACATATTAATGCTACTAACAAAAATAAATAACAAAATTTAGGCCATTTAAATCAGCGTTAAGATCACCTGTTATAAAAGCTAGATAAAAGACAATTTGTAAAATAAGCAATGATAGTATCAAATTAATACAGAAAGCGAATCATGTGTTCAGGTGCAAAGTAGACTTCAGTTGTTCTGAATGCTCATCGAAATGTTCCTTGGTTTGCCATCACACGGATGCAAGCTTTCCTGCCATTTAAAACATGCTAGTTATGATTTTCTGTGTTCTTAAATCACCTCCATATTTACAAAAGTTCATTTTTAAACATTTGGATAACTTCAATTTGTTAATGAGGAAGCATAAATCTCGGCACCGTAAGCGACAAATGCTAACTAAACTGACATAAAATTTCTGGGCCCATCTTAAATGTAACTGTATTGTCAGTTATTTAGATCAACTATACCAGTATCAAATTAATTCTTAACTGAAAAATCAAAGATCCTCCGAGTCAGTGGCTTAATCTCTTTCTCACTCCCGCTTTTTGTTATCATATCTATATATTTACCTTAAGTTTGTCTATATTTATTTTTGTATCTCCAATGCTAACTCTTTTCATATCCCTATCTTTATTGATATGTATTTGCGCCAACTCCCTTTCTCTCTCCCTCCTTTAAATTGATGAATTTGGTGTACATACTTAAAATGCATAAGTCGTGGACATTGCACCTTTATTTGTTCCAGAATATATTATCCAAGGAAAATTTTCTTTTATACAAATTGCTACTGATAAATTGTCAGTAGACACTCAACGCACGAGGCAATTAAAACCATTTCTCAATTTTGATTATCGGCTCATACTAGCTATATATGCGAAATAAAATAATCATCGATTGCGCGTTTGGTGATACTATAACTTTAAATCAAGTTTGAGAGATTGAATTAAACACAAATCCCATTTTATTAACCAGTCGAAATCCATAGCACGTGTGTATGACGTTAGTCTTGCTGTTGTTCGAATGGGATCGGTGTTCAATTCAAGCTTGCAAACTTTATTTAAACAGTATATATACAAACTTTACTCTTAATCAAGGTTGCGATCTTGTTATAATCACTTGACTCATTATGTAAATGCATTTTTAAGTATAAATGCACTATACAATACGTAGTTTATACTGAAAAATGAATGTACATAATGGGTCAGGTGTTTATATCAAGATCGCAACCTTGATAAATTGTAATTGTTATCTCCTCCTGCGCACCAAATGTTCGTTTAATTATGTTTACGAACTTATTTACTTCTTGGTACACCAAGCCTAACGCATAAAAGCTGTAACGTTATTTGAATATTTAAAGAGTTCTATTGTATTATTGTCTAATATTACATAAAATTTACATGCGAAAACCCTTCATTCCTTAAACAAAATTGAAAATTCGAAATAATCACCTATAATTTTTTTCTTCCGCGATAGGTTAATTTATGCATACGGATTAAGTCGTTACAGATAACATACATTTAACAGATTTTAAATGTTTGATTTAATATCGAAACAAAGTTATGAATACATTTGCTTAGCTACTTAAGAATTATACATGACATTACAGGAATGTTAGCTTTGAGTAAGATTTGTTTTTTTTCAAAAAAAAATTATTTTAGCCTTCTGGGTACTTTCTACATACATTTTGTACTTGTTTAATAATATTTTTAATAATATATATTTTCTATATATATATATATATATATATATATTTTTCTTTATTTAGCATGATAATCAAAAATAAATTTATAAACATTGTCGTGATTCTTAGAAAAAAGTGGGTTTAATCAAAGGAAATGAAATTGTTGAAAAGTGTTTATATTTAAAAAAATTATAATTGACTTTGCCAATCGGGCACATTTCTGCCTGAGATAATAAGGTGAATTTCATCGATTTCCCTTTTTATTGTGCCTCAAACTGGTTTCTGTCTCGAATATAACACACCAGTGATAAACTGATATATATATATATATATATATATATATATATATATATATTAACTTGTAAGAATTTTTAAATTGTTATTTAAGGAATCAGCTTCCCGCCGAGAAAACTATGTACCTATCAATTAAATTATGGTCTGCTGCGGTCGTTAAAACAGGCTAGTTAGATTCACAATGTATTGGAAGACTATAATAGGAAACCACAACGTCAATTCAAAATTTCTTGAGGATGCCGATGGTCTGAAGACTGAGTGTCGTAGGCTGAAATGCTCACGCCGTTTGTGCTTCATTTATATTTCAAAGCGTCACACAAATAGCTTGTTGGTACGCCTTCTCTGTTCAATACCAACGAGAAAATGCCTGTTTCACTCACCTAAAAACAATATTGAAAACAGGAAAACGCTTAAGTATAGGCTTTACACACATTAAAATTAACAAGGATGAAAATGAACACCGAAAGCACAAAATAAATTCGCGCTATTGTGAACCTACCGATTATTATGTTTAATAAATCTATCAGTAAAGCCAAATGAGAAAGATGTAATCCCCTTTACAGTTGTTGGAGCACATCCTAACGGTTTGTTTAGGCGGGTGTTTATCGTGTGTACATCTGTGTTATGGGTGGTAGGTGAGTAAATTGATTATTTAAATTATATTGATCAAACTATTGCACGTTTTGCTTAATTTTTTTGAATGTGATATTCTAAAGTCAAATTGCATCTCAGCCTCTTTTATGTTGAGTGATTGGTTACCATGAGTAGATGATACACACCTGGTATTTTAGACTTGAAAACCACAAAGTATCCCCCAAATATTGGAGCACGATATATTCTGTCCTTAGGTACTTGAGGTTCTTTCGGCTTAGTGGATTAAAATTCTACAGTACAAAATACTGTGCAATCAATGACTACTCATATCTGCCGATATACACCTCTAAACGACAATGATTTCAAATTCTATAAACATAATTGCTAAAACATTCTTAACACTGTGCTAATTATGAGGAACTCACAATACAAAGATTTCCTATCGTGGCACGAAATATAACGCATTCAATATCAGCTGGTAGTTTATAATTTCAGCAATACAGTAACGCTGAAATTAGAAAATAAGAAATATTAATTTGCGGCAGCCAAACTAGAGCCATTATCGTGCAATCTGTGGTTGCAAGCAGAACTGTTGACATCTATGAGGTAGCTGATGGTTACATGGTCATCTGAAATATTCTAGTCACATGGTTATTTCACTTCTACGTTAATGATGACCAAAAAATTAATAACTAGATATTGCGTGCAAATGACGGTACTTTCACTATTTCGTGTGGCTGTTTAGATATAATATTTGGTTATTTATTTCAAAATTATGGTCATTAATGAGAATGAAATTTTTCAAGTGACTATACAACAATTTTTATCTACATTTGTTCGAATTTGCTACTTAAGGTTGTTTTGATGCTTTGAGAATGGTTGAAAACTTGGATTGGTGCTTTTTTCAAGTAAGGCAACCTGATATAATAAATTCAAAAAACGCTATTGTTATTGAAATGTTTCACAATGCATTGGATTACTACCTTAACTTACATGTATCGGTGCATTATAAAAAACTTTGCCGTCTTTAGAGCGTGACAAAAAAACGAATATATACCCGGAATCATACTGAAATGCAAAATTAATGTACAGAATTGCTGAGATTTAGTTACCAATTCTAGAAATTTCGAATACATTTACTTGTTAGAAATTCAGGTTTCAAAAATTCAAAGTAGTCACAAACACAATAAACTTTGAAAATTTTCTATGGTCATACTCATTAGGCCATAAATAAATAATTTTATGTGTAAACAGAACTTAGATTGTAACTTAAAATAAAACAGAATTTTTCTGTCAGATTATATTGCCAACTCAGGTATTCCTTATATGTCTATATATATATATATATATATATATATATATATATATATATATATATATACGGATGAATTTCGAGCTTTGGTTAACTGCTTATTCTATTTAACGGCTTATATTCTCTTCTGCATGTCTTTCCTACAAGTATAATAAAAATTGCATTTTTAATTAATTACTTTAGCAAATCATTTCTTTAATTATAGCATCATTATTTCCAGTTACAAATTAGTTCAGTCATGACCAGAAGGATGAACAAAAGACAGCATGAAAGGAAAGTATTATCTCATGCACAACTCTTTCGTGCTTACTGGCGACTCATCAGTAGGAGCCGGTATTATGCCCTTCACTCACTATATATTTTGGTCAAGAATGTGGGATAATAGGACGGTACAATCTCCTAGACGAATGTGTAAATCTGCAATAGTGAAGCTAACATCGTATAGTCTACGACAATGCGACTTCAACGTTAACTCACACTAAATAATATATATATACCGAGTCTGTAAAGGATACTAACACTATGGCTATTGTGTTAGTAACTGATACCTTTTTGAAATCTATGAGTACCTGATACTAACACTATTGTTTCCGAGTCGGTACATGATACCAACCTGATGGATATAAATTTATGCTAAAGTTCACCCAATTTGAAAATTACAACAATTTCCGAACACCTGTTACTCCAGTTAAACCATACACTCTGGCCTTCATCGATATCAGTTATCACATTTCGCGGTAAGCATGAAATCATTCAATTCAATATATTACAGTTAAATACTGTTTTGTTGCGAAGAGCTAATATATATGCAAGTATGTATTAGGTTTTGCGAACCTAGTAACAAATTAGTTCAGTTGTGACCAGAAGGATAAACCAAAGACAGCATTAACGGAAAGTTTAATCTCATGCACATTCGTTTCGTGCTTACTGGCGACTCATCAGTAGGAGCCCTTATTACGCCCTTTAACCACTATATATTTGGTAGAAGAATGTGGAATAATAGGACGGTACAATCTCCTAGACGAATGTAAAAACCTGCAATAGTGAAGCTAACATAATCTAAAGTCTACGACAATGCGACTTCAATGCTAACTCACACTATATAATATATATACCGAGTCTGTAAAGGATACTAACACTATGGCTATTGTGTTAGTAACCGATGCCAACATTATTGTACCGAAAAGGTAAATGGTACTAACACTATGGTTTCCGAGTCGGAACATGGTACCAATATGATTGATATCAATTTATGCTATAGTTCACCGAAATTGAGAATTACAACAATTTCTGAACACCTGTTACTCTAGTAAATAATACCGGCATAATACCGGCTCCTACTGATGAGTCGCCAGTAAGCACAAAACGAATTTGCATGAGATTATACTTTCCGTTCATGCTGTCTTTGGTTCATCCTTCTGGTCATAACTGAACTAATTTGTTATTAGGTTCGCAACACCTAATACATACTTGCATATATATAAGTTCTCCGCAACAAACAGTATTTAATTATTTCCAGTTGTTGCGCGTCATAGTTTGATGACGATCAATGATATAAAACCGATATCAAGTACGGGCGTGCTCATAATAATTATACATTTAAGAAGGCCGAAAACTAATATACATGCGTTTGTGTATTGGATGTTACGTACATTGCAACAATTTTTTTTTAAGAATGGACAAGAAAATTATACCAAATTTAGCCCGATTAAATTGTTTACTCTCACGGACACGCGCGTTTCGTACAGGCCAGCTATTCATCATAAGATGCGGGCGTCATGCCCACAGCCTACTATTTATTTGGTCAAGAGAGCACCGTCTGATTGGCCCACACGTCATTTTTTGGAGTGTAGTGCCGGCTCCTGCTAACGACTCATCTGGAAGCATGAATACATATATATATATATATATATATATATATATATATATATATATATATATGCGTCTGTGCGTATACCTTTTGCTCGTGCTAACTGTGACATGTATATATGGTCCGATTTTAACAAACTAGCCACTAGATCCGCAATTTCCAATATACAAAGGCTCAGAATAGTTTGGTCAATGAACTTGCTTTGATTTTCTGATTTCTTGCAATTCATGTGATATTTTTAGCAATCTTCGGTTGGGCGATGTGCGATTAAAGCTATAAAGTGTAAGCTAAAAAGCATACAAGCTATATTTATTCATCCACGGAGAATAGCAGGGCTACGTCAATTAATAAACAGGATTGGTTAAATTCTTTCCTATTCACTTTCAGATCGCGACTGACGCTTGACTAGCAGCTATTAACTTTTCACCAAAACTGTGAGCTTCTGTGTGCAAGACGACTAGATGTGAAGGACTCATTTTGATTTTACCGATCAATAAATTAATTGCAAGTCGAGTCCGTTTAGTTAGTTCTCCTTAGCTCTAGAATGATGACTTGGAAAAGCTTATGCGCATCCACTCGTTTAATGGACAGAAGATGAGTAATGACGAAAAACTTCTTAAATAAAGGCATGTGTTTAACTCAAATCATTATACTTGTCTTCTAAAAGTGTTACCACTAAGTGTACCATTTATGGGTGCTAGTCTCAAGGAAGCATGAAAATTTAGCAAAGTAGGCAAAAACGATTATGATCGTGGCCACATATAGATTGAGCAGTAATCATTCCAATAAACTTCCACGTATCTGAGACGAATTTTAGTGAAGTCTCTTATCAGCCATTCAAAACGTCATAGTCAATGTGGTTTGACTTTCGTCATTCCATTTTTTTTCTCTTCTAATAAGTAATGAAGGCGTGAATGCGCCAATACGTTTAAAAGACTGTAGGTTCAATAAAATTTGCGAGTTGGAAACATGAGTTAGTATTAAATTGGTCTTCAAACTTGATTTAAATAATTTTAATGTCTTAAAATTTAAGTGTGACTTTTCAAACTTTCAATAAGTCATACAGTTGAACAATGATTGATTGCGTGATTGCGGGTAACAATTCTTTAAATCAAGTTTGCGAGCTTGAAGTAAGCACAAATCCCATTGTATTTAACCAGTCGTCGAACAACATAACAAAACTACTGTCAGGCGCAACGCACAATAAGCTACATACAGTCTTTGTCGGCCAAAATTTTTGCATTTTGTAGAAGCAAGATTTTGATTTTCAATAATCAATAACCAAAATGCGAAAATCGACGGGGAAAGTAAAACATTTTTGTAGAACTAAATCAAAAATAATCCATGTTTGCACGGGTAGTGACGGTAGTTATTGAAATCAAGTTTGTGGACTTGAGATTAACATCAATGTCTTTAAATTTAATCAGGCTACAAATGTCTAAAGCAACACCTAAGCATGGCGAAAGTGAATTAATTTACCATTAAAATTTTAAAACATGTCTACCTGGAATCATTGTATTTTACACTAATAAAGTCAATGTAATACGACATTGTGCAAGCCGATTTACTAACTGTGTTAAACAAAGCAAAGAAATTGCGCTATTTTACAGACGAACGAGACAATCTAACGAACCAGCTCACTTACTGGCACACAAAACGTTTTCGTTTAAGCCGAGAAGAAAATCTTGCGCAAATTTTCGCGCATGTCACTGAAATAATATTCGAAATTGACAATGTGGATTGCAATACGTACATTTTATTTTCTAATTCAAGCTTTTTCAATTTACTTGCCTTCGTGCGTATAGAATGTGGCACTCCAATCAATAAAGTAGGCAATGAAATTTTTATAATCGGCCTGTAGTATTCGATTGATAAACTGATCAATTAATGAAGTCCGGAACTCCGAAATTGTGCTTTTTTTCTGTGACCAGCATTTTCAAATTCACCAATAAACAAAGCCTCTATTTAAATATTGTGACTGAAATTCATAAAGCCTTATACTTTAGTCAATCCATTTTGAATATTTCCTTCCAAACATTGTAATATACAGATCTTCTAGTCAGGCAGTAATTGGAACAAGGCAAAATACACATTAAGGCGCTCAATGATATGTATAATAGTACAAGTTGGAGTAGTTTTTTTTCCTTATATTATTTTAAACAGTAAAACGCAATTAGCATAATAGTTATGTCATTTAGACTGCAAGAACCCGGGTACACATACGAGTAAGCAAACTTATACGTAGTTACCAGGACTGCTACGAGCAGGAATCGAAAACAGATACACGTGGATCGGAATTATACAGCGCAGTGTCTGCACCACGAGAACCGCTTATTATAAGCAATTGAAAGTTGTATTTCTTCTACGTTGCGCTAGTCAATTTGGATCATACGGACACTGGTTTCTGGCGTATTTAACACAAATTGGCAACCATGCCAAATAAATGAAAACAGATGAAAGATTACTAATGGTTCAATATGGTGTGTGATTCCAGATGAGTGTGAATAAATTTAAAAAGGAATCGGAAATTCGAATTCTAATTAAATCAATCACGTCCTACGATGTCTTAAGCAGGCAACACGAGTTGGCATACATGCAGCCAGATCGAACGGCATGTCGAAAATGCACAAAGTAGTTAAAATGAGCAACTTAGCCTCACTAATTTCAATTAAAACCATGATCAACAGTCAACATCACAAGCCGACGAGCGAACTACAAATAATCCATCAGTTTATACATATTTAGATTTCATAAAATATTTTATTCGCAAAATTTTTGACTTTGTAAATAGAATATAATCGCACAACGTCTAGACTAAAACAACGATATCCTTCGACGGAAATGTCTGTTTACAAGTATTTCAGTTTACCCTGTAACTCCATCGAACATAACCTCTCCTTATTTCTCAATTCTACAAGTTAGGCTAACGCAGTGTAGTCCCATGATGAGACAGGAAGCACATATGGACTGGACAGTACATCACTTATCATAGCGCGGTCCCAATTTCCACAGTAATAAATTTGATACGATACTTATCCCACAGACATCGGTAAATCTAATCTCAGATTGAAAATTTTAATACTAAATGAGTATACCCAAACGACTATAATGAATACATAGTATAAAAAACCAAATTTATCCGTACAAATATATGTTCATCTTTTAATGAGGACGCATCATCCGAAATACTCCGTCGACGAATTAAAATGGCAATGACTTCTCGGATGCTGGAAGTTGAACTTTTAAAAGAACCAGACGTAAGCTTAATATAAACGTAAATGATATGCTCCTTGCAACCAAATAGCCAAATATGGCCTATTTATCTACGCGCCGTATCTACTTAGTGCGCTATGCAAACGGGACTGGTGATTAGTAAATTACCAAATTCAACAGCATTTCAGCCTCAAAAGAGCT
Organism: Eudiplozoon nipponicum; assembly: GCA_029291075.1. Taxonomy (NCBI): domain Eukaryota; kingdom Metazoa; phylum Platyhelminthes; class Monogenea; order Mazocraeidea; family Diplozoidae; genus Eudiplozoon; species Eudiplozoon nipponicum. The sequence continues at coordinate 81,184 of JAQBSW010001360.1, read as the reverse complement.
GGCAAAACGTAGGGTTTTTCCTTAATAAGTAAACACATTTTTAATAAAAATAAAACTCCGAATCATGTACAGTTCCAGGTTTTTTGAACCCAAAAAACAAATAAGTATTAGGCGTGGCGGAAGCGGTTATCTGTTACATACTTAATCCGTTACCAAATACACAAAAGAGGTTTGCACATAAATTGAATATTAATTGTTAGACAATGTGAGTATGTAAATTGTTTGTGTGCTTATGTGTTTGTGCGCGCTTGTTCGAGTGTATTTTACGTTTTTTTCTCGCTGGTATATAATTAAGTACTTAAACCAACTTATTCCACCTTGGCTTTCAAAATGTAAAGTATAATGTACCACAATTTGCAGTCGAGTCGAGATCTGACGAAAAATTGTATTTTCAATTGTTTTGTATAGACCTGCCTTAAAATAAAATGATATCTGAATACGCTATTTGTTTCTCATTTTAAATTAATAATCATTATTTTCACCTGCATAGATGGCTTTAAGAAACACTATGGTTTTGAAGTCAAATTAAATAGTTCACATTGATTGACTTACATTGTACTTGCACAGGCATCTGGGAATGTACTGACTAATGAAATAAGATATGAATTTTATTATATATATATATATATATATATATATATATATATACTTATGTGCAAAAAATAATAAAAGGACCGTGAATGCCACAATAGCCTTATTTGTCAATTCAGGCTTTACTTCCATATTACCATATGAAAAGGTACGAAATAATATAATGACACAAATAATAATTATTATAAACATAATAATAGCATCACTACTACTGCTACAACAAATAATAGTAATAATAAAAAGAAAAATCAAAATATTGATATTAATTATTAAATAATGATAATGATAATTAAAAAAATGATAGAAACAATGATATAATAGTAGTCATTAATAAGTCACAATAGTAATAATAGTAGCATAAATAGAAATTAAAGTCAAAATAAAAGTCAAAATAATAGTATTAATATAAGTAACAATAATATTAAGGCTAGTAATAACAGTAAGAACATTAATATTATTGATAATATCAATAAAATTAATAACAATAATAAAAGAAGCAATAATAGCAATACTTGTATTATTATTATTATTATTGGTATGAATAATACTACTAATAATAATAATAATAATAATTATTATTATTATTATTATTATTATTTTAATAATAATGATGATGACGATGATGATGATGATGATAATGATGATGACGATGACGATGATGATAAATATGATAATGATAATGCTGAGGATTGCGTTGATGATGTTGATGACGATAATGATGATGATGATAATGTTGATGATGTTGATGCCGATGATGCTATTGATGATAATGGTAATGATGATGATGATGAAGATGACGATGATGTTGTTGATGATGATGATATGAAGGCAACAACAACACAAATTTAGCGGCGAAATCCAATTTCCAGATCAGCGCTGCTATTTTATTGTTAAACTGGGAAAAAAGTGCCTCAACTCTATTGCGATCTTAATGTTATAGTGAAAAGGTAATTCTCGGTTTTCATTGTCATTATCTCGTTATATTAGCAAACCAATAACCCATTCTCTTTGTCTTCTGCGTCACAAACTTTACGTAATATTGTAAAAAGAATAAATCCATTCTGCAATGCGTTCTTCATTGCAAGTGTTATTTATAGCAAAGTATAAACTTAATCCCTATGTTTCATAAAATGTTTAACGGAAGCGAAGGCTAATTATTGCTGGGCCAACTCTGGAAGCCGAGATTGCGCAAAAGGCTCTATTTTAGGGCTGATGTGAAAGCTGGAAAATAACCTCGCATACGCGCCAGATTCAGAACAAAGAAACATCAAGAGAATGCAGGAGGAGTTGTCGAGGCTCATGTATTAATAAAAAATAGTCATTGTGGAAATTTGTTCTACAAATAGACCGCTTTTTAAGAGAAAAAATTTTAAATAAAGAGAGTTTGACACGTAAAATGACTTCTAAATCTGCCTTTGAAAAAATGGTTTTAATGTATACCTTAACCAAAGAATTTGAGAAAAGTAAGCCTCGTCTAGATGAACCGATCATTTTCAACACTGAGTGAATCAGCGTAATGAACAAATCACATACGGGTTAGCACAATAATGACGACCCAACCCAAGTACAGGTACAAAGATCTCTGTCAGCGTTTACATCCAAATGGACCAGTTATTTCCGGCCTTCATCAGAATTTAAAACAATGTTTGCACTCCTGGAAATTGAAAGACTACATTTGTGGTTCGAGGAAGTTGAAGCCTATTTTTGAGCGAAGGATTTCTCGTTTGAAGCACCGATTGCAGATGTGGCCGTCTAGGAATAGATAGATCGTTCATTAGCAGTCCGAAAAGGATTGGCTGCATAAATCCTGTATGCAGAATTTAAACGGCGAATATTGGATTATTTCCGTATCAAACTTCATGAAGTAGTTGCTGAATGACACAGACTTGCACCACTGCCAAGTGAGCTTCCTCTGAATGGCATGGTACGAATTAAGCGCTGATTGTCGAAGCTATGGATTCATTGCCAAGTTTGGGGCTGCGTAAGGCCGATAGTTTTATTCAGCTCTGAGGAGAACGCTTGGTGGCCTGAAATAGAAAGCATTGATGACCGTCAAGTCAGGATTAACAACACTTTGGATAAACCCCATGTCAGCAGCTTGCAGATGCACTACTCCATCGGGTAATTCTCGGTGTCAAATACAGTGATCACGTGACGAGCTGTGGTAGCAAGTGGCATGAAATTATTCACAATACTTAAATGCAGTAGCATCGATGGAAGTTATTGTGACAAATGCATCGCTTCTAGAGCAGCAGCCTCAGCATAGTTCTCGAATAGAACAACCATATCGAAGTGGAATCAGGGTCCACCACCTTGTGAACATTCATGGACAAATCACAGACCATGGTCACATGCCTGCTGATACTGAAAGTTGTAGGTTTATAAAGGTTGAATCGAACAGAACCCTACAATCCGTTCAGAATCAGATAAAGGAAAAGTAGCCTGAGAAACTTTGGCACACGGAAAAATTTTAGTAAAGGCAAATTTTTAGTACGACTTAGCAGAGCAGAGTTATAAGCTTCTGGCGCGGCAGTGTTGGATGTTGGTGAATGGTGCACTCAATAATTAATAACTGATGACATCTACTCTGCTTTTTATTCGCATAAATACCCAGATAACCCTAAGGAGCTTACACTTGCTTAAAAAATTGGTAGATATCATCATCATTATCATCATCACGGACAATAACTGATGCTTCACTGCCATATAACACTGAAGAAAAAGAAATATAAAATAAAATAAGACAAAAATGAACAAATAAGCCAAAAAACAATAATTAAGGCCAAAAAAATTAATTTAGCTTCATTTGTGCGTGGGCAAACAAATTGATGGTATACTCGAAAGATGAACGAGCCAACACATTTGATAGAGCCTTATGTGTTTTTCTAACGAGGAGCACATATTGTGTGATCCAAAATTACGTCTTCGGATGTCAGCGTTGGTTATTTGTTGCTAGTAACAAACAAGGGTAGTTGAATGTCTGTAAACGTCTTAATAATCAAATCGAAGAGGCCAATACTCACTAGTGTATAATAAAATTGCACGTACAAATGCACTGTCAACACGACCCTCAGGCAGAGTGCAATACTCACAAGTTTCCACAAATAAGAACGGTTAGAGAAAGTTACACAAGCTTTTGCGATTCTCGTAATCATCTCGTCAGACATTGCCAGAGTTATTGATAAAGCTGCCAAAGTATATAAACCTATCAACCGTGACCAGGTCTTCATTTTTCAGTCGCAGATTTGGAGTTAGTAGTGGGTGATCCCGTATAGGTATCTTACATTTAGATTATGCAAATTTCGTAACGAAAGACGGAACAACAACTGATGATCTGTTCAAGGTGGACTGTGTAGAATCATGATTGTCGAATAATAATAGAATATCGGTTGCATAGTCAAGATCGACTAATCTATCGTTTGTATCACGAACGTATAGAAGAATATTGTTAATAACATCCTCTATTGCTAAATTAAACAAATGTGGACTGCCTTGACGAAAACCACTGCTAGTAGTGAAATTGTATTTAATTCGTCGTAGACGTTGACGAGACAAGAAGTGTTTGTGTAGAGAGCAAGTATAATATTACGAATTTGGTGAGCATACCATTTTTCGACAAAATATCGAACAGATCAATTATATAATTAAACGAACATTGGTTGCGCGGGTGGTGATAACAATTATTATAATCAAGGTTGCGATCTTGATATAAACAACTGACCCATTAATTACTTACATATGTCAGTATAAACTAAGAATTGTATAGTGTACACTATACAATTCTTAGTTTATACTGACATATAATAATGTCGATCGAATGTTATATCAAAGACCACAATGTTATAATCGAACAGATCGCTGCAATCGACCAAATCAGATACACCCTTGACGTCTAGAAAGATGGATATTGTGGGACGTCGATATACATGCTTGTGTTATAGAACTTGCCTTAAGGTAAAATTATGATTTATATAACCTCGTTCTGATCGGAACTCGGCCTGTTCTACTCTAGTATGTGACTCACGCGAAGCGCTATGACGGCGTGAAATAATCGGAGAAAATAACATAGAAACGACTGGATTCATGATTATACGACGATGGTTATCACACGAATTACGAATGTCCTGAGCATATGGCCAATGGAAATAAACTGTGGTTAGAGCTAAACGATGATGCCGAACTATTAAACGTGTACGGCGTCCCACCGAAACTCGCACGGTGGCGATTCAAGCAACGCAAAAGAATACAGATGTCGGTGTTTTAGATCCATTTTCGTCCGTTTTTCAAGTACCAATAGTTGGATCCTATTTGTAGCTAATTTTTTGTCATTTAAAGCTGTGACTAAACTTGATCTGCGTGTTTTTTTACTGAAGCTAGCGTGTGCAAGTGGTTTTTCGTGCTTGGCATAAATCAGTGCTTTTGACACATAGGCGTCCGGCCCGAGGACTGCTAAAAAATTGGTGGTTAAGTTACATTAAGGCCACTTAAATTTACTCGAGCACACTTTGCTCGAAATAACGCAAATATGGTGGTCCAAAATATGATGGATTCTTTCATGACCAATTCAACGTGCACTGCGGCGTACATTGACGATGACACAATTTCGGAGACCACAGAACAATAATTTGGTATTCAGTTGTTGAAGATGCTGTCCAAACCCAAAGAATGAAGATTACCTTTTGAACCTGAAAAGGAGCAGGTAAATCGGCAAATACGGACACTAGACTACTTAGCTTCAGTGGATAAATTTATTCCATTATATTTGAATGTACAGCTTATTAGGGATTACCCGGTATCCATTACTTGAAAACAATTGCTCCCAGTTTATTGGCGGGATGAATGTCAGTAAATCACATTTCGCGGGGATGACTGTATTTCAATAATCATTGTCTAAGCTAAATAGTGTTAAAGTATCGTTTTGATGCACGACGGAGACCAAAGCAGCCATTATTCAATATGGAAACCCGTCACATTAAGTCGCAGTCTCACGAAAGCGGAGCAAGGCGATACCAATTCCGAAGAATAATTACCAGTCGTATAATAGGCCTTACAAAATTTTACTCATTTCGTCATCGTTCGGCCTATTGATATCTGTACCCAGCACGAAGCACCAGTGCATTGGCGGTCACTGTTTAGTTAAAAGAAACGAGTACATCAGGCTATTGAAGAACTCAAGGAATATGATTAACGATTTGCCATCGAGCAGGTGTCGGAAATGATGTCTACTTAGTTCCACAGCACAATGCTCACAATAGCAGATTTCAGCAAATTGGCCTGATGATGGAACGGGGAATTTCGTTCAGAAACGTTGCCAGTAAACAAAGATGTGATAGAATCGCATTTCCATTGGGACGAATACAAACTCGGCCCGATCGAAGACAAAAAACGAAATGGAAATTGTGATCAGTCGGATCGTTGTGAAACTGTCCGTGCAAAGCTACTACCCGCGTACGAAAAACGCAGCATTGGAAAATATATACTCACTCATTGATTATCTACTAATTAAATAATAAAAAATGTGGGCTGTTTGTATTTTTATTTATTAATTAATTTCTAGAAGTTATTAGTACGACTAAATATAGCACTGACTGTTGGGTGTCAGCTAGTGCTCAAAGGTAGTTCTGCTAATTTTTATTCATGAATTAATTAATAATTAAGCGTTATTAAATTATGGAAGCATAATCTAGAACGATTTTCAATAGCCAATAGGAATTTAGCTTTCACGAATTATATAGCATTGCGTGAATGCTGTAAACTATAAAGGATTAGTTGTTATTCGCGCTAATTAATAATAGGGGCATTGACTTCTTCACGGAACTGGAAATTTGTCATATTAGCGAAATTAGATGAACTAGACAGCCAGTTGGAAGAACTTAACCCACTCTATAGATGTAAGGCAAAAGGATGTATCGGCCAAGGGATAATGAGGTGACAGTTTGTAATAAAGCATAATACATTGATCATAGTCACTGTATAAATAAAGGATTTTAAGAAGGTAGATCTAGCCTAGTAGAAAATACTCATATGGGAAACGCATATAAACGTAGCCACATGGACCTTAACAAAACAAAATCTAGAACTAGGCAACATTAGGACTAGTTGGTGTCGACAATACAGCTTTCTGTGATTTCTACTGTATTGCTTCATAAACAATACCAAATCTTTAGGTAACTCTGCAAACATAAGGCAAACTAATTAGGCAAAGGACTCCATTAGGACCGTCAACACGATTGATACTGAGCATGATTCGATCCACTATTGCTTAGGATTTCCAACCAAGAACTATTATGAGCCCGTGAGTTCCATCCTCGTTGATGAACTGGTTCTTTGCTACCAAAGTTCATTGTGAATAACTTCACCTGTTTCTGCCTTGTCATAATTTGTCAACGTTGTTTCTTATGCAAATCTGGCGCCAGCTCAGAGTATAATAACTTGCTGGACATCAATGTGGCCTCATAGCTGCAAAAACACAAGAAAAATTTCAACCCAGGTACTCACTATTATGGCATAGTTACGAACGCTATGTACTCTACTCTAAGACGTCAAATGCATCGGAGGAGATAAACAATGATTTCAATAACTGACCTTTGAGATTACCGTTCATAATAATTCTGAAAATCAAAATACTGAGCAAACATCGGATCGCGCACAGTGAAATAATTTAAAGCAAACAGTAGCCAAAATACTTTTGGCTTTCATCATTTTTCAGCTAAAATCACTCACTCTAATCTGCAGGGTTAATGCTGTTAAAGGCTGCGAGAATATTGATTTTAATTTGGCGGAATTTGCTAAATATAAGACTTATAACAGCTGGCCTACAGCATGCAATATTACTATGAGTACAAATCATGAATAAAGCCTACAACACACAAAATTCAAAAACTCAAGCACACACACAAGGCAGATGAGCATTCATCAAAATCAACAATTGTTTTATGTATACATTTCAGTATAATAGTTTAAAAATTACTAGCAATAATGACATGATTTTTTATTTAGTTTACAAATTGATAGATTGCTCTCATTTTGACAAATTCTATTAGTAGAAGGAGCTGTACAGAAACATGTTTTTAAAAAAATGTTTTTTCGTTAAAAATTCGATACTTATAACCACAAATCTGTTCACACGTGTGACAACGCAACTGACCTAAATTTTAAACTTTCTTACAACATACGTAACGTTAATTACTGTATTTCATCTATTCAGTCGAATTTCGATCCAAATTTCATTTTCTGACATATTGCATTGAGACAATTGACGAAAGCAAAAAAATCTAGAAGAAAGCCTTACGAACAAATGATTAGTAAGTAGAAAACGATACAAATTTGGCGGAAATGGATTCAGTTATAAAGAGACAATATCCACCATCTCATTGACAGCTGCTAAGATTCTTTCAAGGACGTCCTTGCTGAAATAAACGTTGGTGCGTTAAAACTTTGTGAAAATAGATTTTGTAAGACAGTGGTAGCCAAATTTGCACTGGTGTGCCGAAGGCAGCAAAACAACGAAAATATTTAAGCTTCTAGACTTTGAACAAAATTAATTAAAATTTATGAATTTCTCCACATTTGGTCCCTCACAAACCTGCCAGTAAATCCAATCGCAAGTTTCTACCACTTTGACTTCAAATATAATAGTCTTTATTATAATCGCCAATACTATAATGATTGAAATTAATTTCATCACATGAAATCATATATATATATATATATGTGTGAGAGAGAGAGTGAGAGTGTGCTTAAAATTCCTGGTGCTCTTTCTCTATTCAGTATTCGATTAGGTTACTTCAACATTCCCAGGACAGGAAATCAGAGATCGCGGCCGGCTTGCTGACCTAGAATGCACCGATATTGCTTTTTTGATTACCGAAGTAAGCAAGCTCCAAAGAGTTGTTATACCACCAAGTATAATGTCCAAGGTCTTTAAGTCAAGCATACTGTTGATCGTGTTCGATGTAGAGGCAACTTGGTAGACGAACTACTACATCTATCAGCATCTGAATACCTTTGTAAGTCGAAGTAGTTGCGCGGTTTTGTTCAGGTTATTGCGCCCTGAGCTTCAGAAAGCATTACTCTAGGGCAAAGTTTACAAACCAGCGAATTATTTTCGGCCGAACATTGACGCACCAAAGCCATCGGTCATTATTTAAATGAAGTTTGCGAGCTTGAAGTAAACACAAATCATATTGTATTAAACCAGTCGTCGAACAACATAGCAAAATTACTGCCAGTCGCACAGACTGACGCGTTTTGGCCTTCCATGATCATCAACTGAGTATGATGGAAACCTGACTTGCGAGGATCGAAACGCAAAGCATACATATGGAAAGCAAAATTAGATATGCGACTCTCACCTCAATTAGTCTAGCGTACATTGTACTTGATTAGAAATGCGAGCTGCACAATTTCTATGGAGTCACGAACATTATCATTTTGCAGCTTTCGCCCCAAATACACAGGTAATACAATTAAACAAACATTGATTGCGTGGGTGATGATACAAATTATTTAAATCAAGTTTGCGAGCTTGAAGTAAACATCAATCCCATTTTATTTAACCAGTCACACGCAGCTATTATAAAAGATGAATTTCAAATAAGGACGAAACTATTCTACTGGATGAATTGCCATTCCTACACTATGCAATGCTTGGTTTATACTGACAGATGTATGCACATAATTGGTCAGGTGTTTATATCAAGATTGTAACCATGATAAAATTAATTATTATTAGCGCCGACACGACCGATGTTCATTTAACTATATGAATCTGTACTACATGGAAATTTGTTTGGTGTAGACATGAGCGGAAGAGTAAATCTATTACTACAGCGCTGACCCAATTTCGCAAACGAGAATCTTGATACGCAATTAATCCGAAAGAATAAAGAAAATCTGTTCTCAAGAATTTCAATGTGAGGAACTGGCGGCTCTCAGAACAACTTTATTAGAAAACGGATACCCAGAAATATACTGTTTTTCGAAACAAAAATGAAATATAAACAACGCCAAAAAAGAAATTCAATCGTACACAACCAAAAGGCAATATATGTCGGTATCTTTTTTATAGGGGAGACACCATCTGAAATATTTATTCGAAGAATAAGAAAACTTACGTGTCGGATACCTAATAAACACATTTGATGCTTGTTCTTACAACAAAGCGGCTGCTAAATTAAAAACGTAAATGATAAGCCCCTGCACTAGAACAGACCAACATTGTTAATTTATACAAGGGCCAAGGGTGCCTAGTGCGCTGTGTAGGCCAGAGTAGCCGATAGCTACCACTTGACCTATTGATTTTCAAATTTTTTGGGGTATGTGGTTTCCGTTAAAAAAAGCTTCCGTAACCGGAAGTCGACGTATTCACAGTCGAATTGAAGACAGTGAAGGCAAACACTTTGGTGAGCGCAACAAGGACAAGGTAATTAATCTATTGCCTGTCGCGCAACATGTTTCTTTCAAAGCATACATTACCTAGGCAAAAATGTCAAATTCAAATAACTTGGAAACAAATCTAATCAACACGGTGCATGCCGATACAATGACTTACATGTAAGGACCACCACAACGCTATTTTGTCAGGTTCGTGCATTTTACTGAACAAAATTTTTCGCTTTGTTGATTTCCTCCACCTCACTTTCGCACAGAAATTCCTTCTCGCTGGAATTTCGCTGCCGCCTTCTAGAGAGCCGAGGCATCTTGGCTGACCGGGCTAATTGCATATTATCCTGCCTGGAGCTCACCTCTTCGCATACACCCATAGAGAGTGGCAGATTCATTTGATTGGAACAGCCGGGATCTCTCGACTTTATTCGATGCAACAAGAGGGTGGCAAGCGCAAGACAACAAAATTTGATCGCCATCATCGTAGCCTGTGCCAAGAAGAACCACTTGTAGGCAAATTTCTCAGCTATTTTAGCTGACACCAAAGGTGAGAGGGCCATTCCTAGTCCCATACCAGCCAGTGAAAATGGATAGGCAGCGTGACCCGGTAGTAGAGTCAGTTCTTCACCGGCTGGAAACAGAAATGTTATGGAAGGACCCAGACAGAAGCCGCTGACATATGATAAAAATCCGCCGAGTAAATAACTTTTCGCCTGAAATTCCCATATTGTTAGTGAAAATGCCATACCTAGTGTTGTCGCCATCAGAATGTACTTGAGACGGTTCTTCAACAAGTCTTTAGTAACTGCAGTCAAAATCGCTCCAATGAGATATGTTGACGCCTCGCCAGACGCAAATAGTGTTGTCAACAGTGAACTCTTTTTTAGCGAACTTTCACTTCGACGCATGAAGTCGGTTAAATTTAACAACATTCCATAGGTCACTATGCTTGTGACAATTCTGTCAATTGTCCACAGCACTAAAAGCGGCCACGTTTGACAATTAAGCAGCTTCCTGCATTCCACTGAACTCCTTTCTCCAGAATATTTATCTGCTGTGGGATTTTGTCCGAACACCAGTACTCCGGATGCGTTGATGAAAAAATAGAGTATCCCAAGGATGATCATGGCCTCACGCCAGCCATACGTTTCAATCAAAGCGGCGAAAAACATCACAAACACGATAGACGCTACTGAGCCACCAGAAACCAGCGTCGTAGCCAAAATGCGATATCGGTGGTTCTTTCCAAAGTGTTCATTCACAACCAACCCGACAGTGCTCAGTATTAGTGAAGAGCCTATGCCGTGCAACACAGTGTGAGTAAGGAATAGCCAGTGAGGATTTGGCACATAAGCACTTGAAATGCAGGCTATTAGCACAAAACAGGCACCAATAAACTGGAAATATCTAAATCGTCTGCCTGATGCCAGAATGACTGAGGTTGATAAAGTTGTCGTCAAATAACCAAGTGCTGCATAAGAATCCCCAATCCAGTTCAGCTCCGATAAGGAGGTCTGGTTAAACTCAACTCGCAGTTGAGCAACAAAAGCTCCAAAAGCACGCCGTTTACCCCCCAAGAAGATAACATTCACTGCTGCAAACGCAAGAATAATCCACGGTTTAATTTGTAACCATTTTTCACTTGGCGCCATGAATGATTTCGTCACACTTACCTGTGACATTTTAGATAATCCGAGAAACTGGATGATCTGAAATGGATTTCAGATCCTTTTAGGAATGAAACAATTATTTTAAAGTTTTGCTCCAATGCACAAAATTTGGTAAGCTTTAATTGCAAAGTTCCAGTCGCGGAGCCGTTAATGGTTAATCACATGCGGTTAATTACGCCAGGCACCTTAAGGAAAGCGTTAGGAATTGTTTTCATGAAGAAGCAAATCTATTTTCTACACATGCTTATTCGGGTAAAAATGAATGATTTAACTCGGTTTAGAGGAAATTATTATTGGTATTTTTTTCTCGAGTATGCGCTTATGCTTTTGCACTCAATATTGTGTCCGGAAAGCATTTGTGCGCTTGTGTTCTTTATTTTAATCTAACACACACACACATACAAACATACAAACACTTGCGTGTTAAACTAACACGATACTTTGAAAGAATTAATCATGCTAAATGAAGAAAAATAAAGACAACTTATTGTATGCACACAAACAATCATCCGACAATCCTGATTGTGACCAAACATGTGTAAGAACATAAACTGATTGTCAAATAGACAGCGACAATCTATCAGGATAAATAGTTGACAAAATTCTATTGACTGACGAACAGGCGATAAGGCAAGCATGCACATGGTTAAATTATATAACGACCCTACTTCATTTCTTTTTCTCTGTGTTAATGCTTTAACATGGCTTGACCTATACGTGTCGATTTTAGTTTAAGAGAGTCAGTGGCCTTGAGATTAGAAGCTACTGTACAACGGGAATAGAATATTCGGTGCTCATGACATTCGAACAATCACGCAGTGTAATTAACACAGGTTAGCTTATCATGTTGGCCATTGAATGTAATTTAATATTTAGTGTAGATTGTTTAGATCAAGTTCGTGAGCTTGAAGCGAACACCCATCTCATTGTATTTAACCAGATGTCGAACAACATATCAAAACTACCGTCAGTCACACGTATTGACGCGTCTCATCCTTCCATGTTCATCGTCAGAGTACAACGGCAAACTGACTATTATAGTCAATATAATGTATGCAAGACTATTAAAGGTGAGAGCCACATATCTAATTTTGCTTTCCATATATGTGCAATGCAGTTTGATCCTCGCTAATCAGTTTGTCATCGTACTCTGATGATGATCATGGAAGGTCGAAACACATCAGTGCGTGCGACTGGCGGTAGCTATACCATGTTGTTCCACGACTAGCTAAATACAATGGGATTGGTGTTTGCTTCAAGCTCGCAAACTGGATTTAAAGAATTTTTACCACCACCCGCGCAATCAATGATTTTTTAAAAACTTGTTGTAGATTAATTAAACAAAGTTTGTGAGTTCATATAAAAACCAATCCCATTATGTACACATTTCTCAGTACAAACTAAGCATTGTGTAAGGTAGCGAATGGAATTCATCCAGTAGAACGGTTTCGTCATTAATGGTAACTTTATAAGTACTGTCCAAAATTTTAACTTGTGCAAGGCTCAAACCAGCGCTAATTCGTCTCAGAATCTGTGACTCCACTCTGCAACTCAGCCGCAAAATACACACAGTTTTCAGTTATTTACTTCATTGTGTTCTAGATAGCCTTTCCTTCAGATGGAGCTTATGTTGCATTTATTTATACCTAACAGTTCCGACTAACCACTTACAATCTGTCATTATAGAACACACCAGGCTATCTAGGTATTGAATTGAACATTTATCCAATTAAATATATATTGATTACGCGTGTGTTGATAACACTTATTTGAATGCAGTTTTTCCGATTGAAATAAGCACCAATCCAATTAGAAATAAAATTTCTCATTATAAAATAGGCATTGTATAATTTAGCAATGGAAATTAATTTTGTAGACCGGTTTTGTCTCTAGTGAGATGCTTCACGCAGTCCTTAAATATGACTGCAAGAGGCACGAATGGAGGAAACATTTGCCTTAGAATCTGTGGATCTATTCACTGCACCATCCCGCTGCACAGTGTATACATTTTTTATTTATATACTAACGTTTGTTGTCGGCAAGCTCGTCATTCTGGCGGAGTCCATTTTGCATCTCATTAGATTCAATGTTCCTACTAACCATCAATCAATCTGCCATTATAGTCTAGACACCACACTAGCTGTGTAAGTGGTATTGAATTACAGATTTATGCAGTTAAATTTATTGATTATGTGGATGGTGACAACAATTATTTACACCCAATTGCAAGAATGAAACAAACGCCAATCCCAATAAATATGCATCGATCATTATAAACTACGCATTGTATAAGGTAGCAAAGAAAATTTATCAGTAAAATAATTTCATCCATATTGGGAACTCGTCAAATACTGTCCAGAACTTTGACGCTGATGAGGCTCGAACCTGGGCACCATTTCTTCATTATCTTTGACTACCCACTAAAAACAATTCTGAGTAATAAACTAACTTACGTTTTCGTTTAGCCATTTCTTTAATTAAAACCTATTTGCATCTCTTTAGAACTAGGGTTCGAACTAACCAACACCAATCTCTAATTACAGAATAGACACCACATTAATTGGGGAAGTGATACTCAATTAAAAAATAAAATTCAGGACAGTAATTTAAATATTCCCAATGTTGACGAAATCGCTGTACTGACTGATTAGCCTTTGCTGCCTTATTCAATGTTTAGTTTATATGGACAAATGTATATATAACCACTCCCACAGGTAGCGTGATGTCTGTGGTATAATAAGTTGTTTAGTGATTATATGGAAAGTTAGGTATAAAGAAATGCCTTAAAGAAAGGTTAACAAAAAACATTATTATATAACTAAAATTGTTTATTGTATGATATGGTGGCGCAGTGGATAGATTATCAGATTCTGAAGCAAATGGGGCCCAGATTGAGCTCCGTTCCGAGGAAAATTTTCGACAGTAATTGAACTGTTGCTAATAGGGATGAAAACGGGCTGCTTGTTGAATTGCGAAACTAGTAACAAATTAGTTCAGTTGTGACCAGAAGGATAAACCAAAGGCAGCATGAACGGAAAGTATAATCTCATGTGAAATATAGCATAAATTGATATCCATCATGTTGGTACCATGTTCCGACTCGGAAACCATAGTGTTAGTACTGTAGAGGCCCTTTGGTCACTACCAGAAGAGAGCCTCTGAGATGCCAGGCCCGGACAATCCATATATGCGGTGTGATCATATAATTTGGAACACCTCCATGTTAATCACAGCAAATAATACACGCAAATATATAACCTGATCTCGTTGTAACACAAATTTATTGATAAAATCAAAATAGTAATGATAAGACCAAAAAATATTAAAAGTTAACAGAGATCATTTTGCGTCCAGCACACAGAACAGACAACTCAAAACTCACTAATAAACAGTTCTTACATTGTTAAAATCGTTATTTGTTTACTAAAATAATTAAACCTTGTTTATATAAATGTCATTGCTTCGTACTACGTTTGCATAGTAACACAACGTGTAAACAGTGTTATGACAAAAGTAAGACTTTTATGTCAGAGGAAATAGCTTCCTCTATAGTACCATGTACCTTTTCGGTACAATAATGTTGGTATCAGTTACTAACACAATAGCCATAGTGTTAGTATCCTTTACAGACTCGATATATATATTATATAGTGTGAGTTAGCGTTGAAGTCGCATTGTCGTAGATTTTATATGATGTTAGCTTCACTATTGCAGGTTTACACATTCGTCTAGGAGATTGTACCGTCCTATTATCCAACATTCTTGACCAAAATATATAGTGGTTAAAGGGCGTAATACCGGCTCCTACTGATGAGTCGCCAGTAAGCACGAAACGAAGGCGCATGAGACTATAATTTCCGTTCATGCTGTCTTTGGTTTATCCTTCTGGTCACAACTGAACTAATTTGTTACTAGGTTCTCAACACCTAATACATACTTGCATATATATTAGTTCTCCGCAACAAACAGTATTTAACTGCTTGTTGAATTGCATTTTCCATATTATGTCTTGCTGAGCTTATACCGACAAATGTATATATTTTGGGATTGGTGTTTGTATCAAGCTCGTAAACTTGTTTTACATAAATATTATCACCACCTACGCAAGCAATGATTGTCAATTTTATTTGGCGTTAATCTATTTTTCAAGCGCACAAAAGATGACTTTTTTATATACTACCACATCAAATGCAAGCAAGATATTGCTTAATTTAGCCTTAAATAAACATAGTTTTGGATATCTTACTTAAAAGACTTTCACGCATCACTTCTCCCGGTGTTTCGAAACATTTTATTAATACAACGTTTCCGAAAATGTGGAACAATTTTGCTTGATAAATTCACTTAATAGCAAATCGAGAAAAATATCTCCAAACGTCGGGAGAGCCAATAAGGGTAAATAATTTTTAAATTCAACAGCTGTATAATTTCTACAGATCACATGGATGTAACAAATATGTTACGAGGCCAATAATAAAATATTCGGAGTATTCAAACCTTCTGACAGTCGTAGCTTCTACTGAAAATATCTCAAATAAAGAGAAACCTATTGCTTAGTATCTGAAATTGTACTGATATTATACTTGATTTTTTAGTTAGGAATAAATTACATGTTTTTATTGTTGCATAGGTCAAAGCACATATATTAACGAGTTATGTCATCTATGGTTTAGACGATATACTAAACTCAGCTTACTGTGGTGGCAATCCTCGAGTCCAATAACGCCTGAACTGATCCTATTGTATTCACTTAGGCCAAGTCAGTGATTGAAGCAGCGGCTGGATCAAAGGAAAATATGCAACAGCCACATGCTAAGTGAACAAGGAAATATATTTTCTTTTGATTATGTGGAAGGCAACTAGTTTGACTCGGTTTTACTTCAATTTAGTAATCTCGAAATCTATATTTATATATTTTTATTTATCTATCTAATTTATACTTTCTGAGTCATACTTCTTGGAACGCGTTAAGCGGTTAATGTCACAAATAAGAACGCTTATGGAGGAAATATCATCTATTAGGAGTCTACTATGTAATACATCCTTATTTAATGGCAAAGCGATTAAAATTTGAGGTCAACTCAGTTAAGCTAATTCTATATTCGTGATCGACTTCACTTTTATGTAATAAAAGTGAATTTTAACAGGATTTTTAATCGACTCAAATACTTTTTTTAGTCCTCAAAAAAGTTCAAGTTTATGCTGTCTCTGATTGATGTGGATAGGACAAAACTGTTGTTCTACACATGTGAAATTCCTAATTGGACAAAAAAATTAGCATTGGAGATACGGATCTTAAGAAATTATATTTGAAATATCATTTTCCAACTTTTTCACGAGCAGTTCTTTAAATCAAGTTTGCGAGCTTGAAGTTAACACCAATCCCATTGTATTTAACCAGTCGTCGAACAACATAACAAAACTACCGCCAGCCGCAACGCACTGGCGCGTTTCGACCTTCCATGGTGTTCGTGACTGCATATAAATTGTGCAGCCGACATTTCCAGTCATGTTCAATGTATGCGAGACTTCTAGAGGTGAGAGCCGCATATCTAACTATGAATCCCATATATATTCAATGCAGTTTGATCCTCGATAGTCAGTTTTACGTCGCACTCTGATGATGATCATGGAAGGTCGACACGCGTCAGGGCGTTGCGACTGGCGGTAGTTTGGTTATGTTGTTCGACGATAGGTTAAATACAATGGGATTGGTGTTTACTTCAAGCTCGCAAATTTGATTTAAAGAACTGTTACCACCACCCGCGCAATCAATTGTTGTTAAATTTTTTACGAGCAATTAGCACGGGAGACGAAATTTTAGTTTTTCCCTTACTCTGGCCGTCAACGAATGGGCGGCCTAAGATAGCACGATCATGTCGGGCCTTTGGTTCGGCGAAGGGTGAATGGTACACTTTATTCATAATTTAAAAAATGTATGCACTTTGTGTTTTTTTATTACAAACACTGTTGGGTTCAGATTTCTTGCGTACATTATAATAATCATCCATTCGATAAGCAGGAATAAAATGCCGTTTGCGAGAAATTGACTATCAGAATCATGCAAGGAATTCCTAAACTTCTACGAAATAATATGCCAGCCTCGTGAAGGCACCCAACATTCTGTTGCTACTGATTTGCGCGTCAAACTAAGACTAGAGATATATAGATGTGGAGGCTACTTACATTTATCAGATAGCATATGTTGGCGGTTTATTTTACCAAAAAAATTATTCGTTCTGACCAGCTTTAATTAAATCCAACAAGTATTCCATGCCTGCTCTGTGCGGTCTCATCCTGCGATTAGCGATTGGCAAGCGGTTTTCTGAGCCCGATGTAAATAATAGATTTTGTCAACTAGAAGTACTCGTGGAAGACAATCGGAAAATGGCGGCGCAGACAGCCAAAAGCAATTACCAATATAACCGAACACAATTTTATTTAAAGAATAAACACAAGGTGTTTCAATGAATAATAGATGTATACGTAACTGTTTTAACATTTTGAACCGTGTACGAAGACGATGTGATTATATAAGCCTCCCCGGAATAGCCGTTGCCTGCTCGAAAGAAAAAGGTGTTGTCAATGGCATTGGGATTGTGCCTACATTTTAATTACGTTAAAGTACAAAGGTCTCAGCAAGTGAGGTTTTTATAATCATACGTTTTCCGCAGATTGTTGTAACTAACTAGATTTAATCTTCCAATCTGTTCAGAAGTACTCAGTGCCAAAAAATGAAAAGCGTTGCGCCAGCTTAAGGAAGTTAAAGATTTCTTTTTACCTTAACTCTCTGGGGTTGCAATCACAAAAATACCTTTATTCAAGCTTACAAGGGCTAAAATACCGTTTCAGTGGACGAAGGAAGCGCAAAAGGCGTTAATTCAATGTTTGCAGAAATCGATAGACACCACCATTGTGACTTTTCCAATAGGACGTACATCACTACCTGTAGGCGACTTCAATGTGGGCATCAGCGCGAAATAGGAGGCCAATGCCAGTACATTACAGAACTTTGGCTGTTAGAATGAATTTCTGGTGCAAAATAAATGATAATTGGGGCACTCCTTTGATCTGTGATCCATATGAGAAATGATCGCGTTTTGGCACGAAACACAGAGACACTCAAGCGACTGTCTCCTCGTCCTAAAATTGTAACTGTCGCTTTATTGGTCAGGTATGTAAGGGGATACTCCATATTCATGTCAAAATTGCACCGTACGCCACATTTGCAAGCTCCATTGAGAACGAGAGATAAAACACAGTCCTATGTCGATCAATACCACTGAACAAAATCAATTTATGCATGTATACTTAGTTTGCTTGATTATAGAAACAGTTATCACCGACCGCGCAACCACTGTTTGTTTAATTATATATATTTTCATTTCAATACCACTTACCCATGTAGTGTGGTGTCTGTTCAACAATGAAAGTTTGAGGTTGGTTAGTTGAAACTTGGGTCTAAACGTATGTCATATGAGCTCCACCTAAAAGAAGATAAACAAGCCGAGTTACAATAGTTATTACATAACTGAAAATTGTGTGTAGTGTGCGGTAGGTTGACTTAGTGGTTAGAGCACCAGATTCCTAAAGAAGACGTGCCCAGGTTCGAGCTCTGTCCGCGGTAAATTCTGGCCAGTACATGATGAGTTCCAATAAGGACGAAACCGGTATCCTGGATGAATTGCCTTTTCTACACTATATAATTCTTAGTTTATACAGACATATGTAAGTAATTAATGGGTCAGGTGCTTATATCAGGACCGTAAACTTGATTATAATAATTTTTATCACCGCCCGCGCAACCTCTGTTCGTATAATTATATAAATGGTCATTTCAATACCACTTCTCTATGTATTGTGATGTCTGTCCAATAATGACAGATTTGGGATGGTTAGTAAGTTAGTTCAGCGCCAAAATATCCTTTATTCGTGGTCATCCTTGATATCAGCATATATATAAATAAATACATATATAAGTTGAATAATCGAAACATTTCGAAGTAAAGTAAATGAAACCCATTTATCAAACCATGGTTACATTCTTATAGGACAATTTCTCAATTTGAGCCGTAACTTCTTCAGGAAGAAATCGAATCCACGGCCATTCTGTCCAAAGCCAATATTCTAATCCTCTGTGCTAAGAGCACTAAAAATAACATGATATTTTGTCTCAGTGGTTAGAGCACCAGACTCCGAAGCAGACGTGCCCATATTCGAGTCCTATCCGCGGCAAATTCTGGCTAGTACATAATGAATTCCCAATAAGGACGAAACCGGTCTACAGGATGAATTGCCTTTTCTACACTATACAATTCTTGGTTTATACTGATATATGTAAGTAATTAATGGGTCAGGTGTTTATATAAAGACCGCAACCTTGATTATAATAATTGTTATCACCACCCGCGCAACCAATGTTCGTTTAACATGATATTTTGTTTTATACATCTGCATGAAGTTGGTCCAAAGCTTAGAATTTTATACAATGCACAGGTCACGTAATGTAGAAAATTAGCTACATCGGTAGACGCATCATTTCAGTTGGCTTGATTCTGGTTCCTGCTACCGTGGCTAAAGTTTAGATTTGTTTGGCTAATCGCAAAAGAACGATGTATCACATGGATTGCATTTGCTATAATTAGTAATGTGAAATGCCATACTAACAATATACACATTGGCTTTCGTATATATATATATATATATATATATATATATATATATATATATATATATATATATATATACTATTATCACTATTTCACAACTTCACCTTCGCTGGTGTGCATATACATGCACGCATATATGCTATTAAGTAATGTTATAGATGTGTAAATGCCTGCTTTAACTTAATCGGCTAACCTATTTAACAAGGTAAGTCAGGCCGTGGTTTAAACGTGTTTTTTCAAAACGACACTAGTATTTAATTACTACAAATATCCTTATCATATAACAAATTACAATATTTAATCAGTTTTTATTGAAAATAACTACTTTGCTTTCCGTTTCATGTCAATTTTGTGAAAACAGCATATTTTTCAGTCCACGTGTGC
This sequence comes from Eudiplozoon nipponicum, assembly GCA_029291075.1. Classification (NCBI taxonomy): domain Eukaryota; kingdom Metazoa; phylum Platyhelminthes; class Monogenea; order Mazocraeidea; family Diplozoidae; genus Eudiplozoon; species Eudiplozoon nipponicum. The sequence goes on along the minus strand of JAQBSW010001360.1, from coordinate 60,483 downwards.
AATTTTCTCGTGACTGTCACGTTATTTGTAAAGTAATTTGAAGCTGACCATAACGAAGAGACTGGCCAATTACGAGTCTGTTTAAAATGTAATAAGAATCTTTACATATTTTGTATATACAAGAATGATAGCAGGCAAAAATAATTACTCTATACTTTTTAAAAGTAATATGATGTTATCAGTTTTGATTTTTTAAACTTTGATTACCGTGACATAGTAACAGTACAGTTATAACAAAAATGTTCGATACTTTCTCTCTCCCCTACAATATACTGCACACGAGATGAGATTAAGTAACCGGGAATTTGAGATAGCTGCAATTATACTGAGTTAAGGATTAGTCTGCAAATTGCAAATAGAAGTGGATATATATATATATATATATATATATATATATATATATGTAGATTTAGTTGTTGAGTGAGGGTTTTCATACGCGCTAGACATAAACATATATTGAGTTTAGTTACTGCGAAAAATTATGTTCAAATTCATTGGTGAGTCAAAAAAATATAAATGGAACGGTTTTGGAACGAGGTTATCAAATTTTCTTCTTAGGAGTATTGTACTGTATATAGTTGCCTGAGGATGGTGCTTGAAATTACGCACCGAAACGTCGCCAGTAAACAAAGATGTGATAGAACCGAATTTCCATTAGTTAATATTAAAAATGTTGAAGCCTTCAAATAAAAGGACGAATACAAACCCAGCCCGATCAAAGACGAAAAGGAAATGGAAATTGTGATCAATCGTATCATTGTGAAATTGTTAATGCAAAGCTAAAACCCGCGTACACAAAACGCGTCATTGGAAAATATGAAGCTGGCACTGTGCAATCAAATTTAAAAAAAACGCTTCTTTCTCATTTTCTTCTCAAGTATCTACAAATGATCACCTCTTTATATATAAATTGAAAGGCAAAAAGGATAGAAATATGTAAACTCTCTCCATGTTTACATATTTCTATCTTGTTTAGCCTTTCAATTTGTATATTAAGAGGTCATCCTTTGTAGATACTTGAGAAGAAAATCAGAAAGAAGCGTTTCCGGTATATGATAAAATCTCTTTTTGATTTGCACATGGAAAGGGTACTATGAATTTTATTAAGGCTCGCATTTCAAAAAAAAATAATAACAATACACGAGTTTGCGACTATGAAATCCGCAATTCATCTTCTAGTAAGTGGCTATCATCAGCTCCGTGAAAAGTTTTGAAACTTTTACCGAATTGGCTATTCGTCAAAACCACGTTGATTTATTTTATTGCATTTTAAGTAATGTTTATGGTGAGTATATTTTAGAGTTTTCTCCTTCATTTGCAATCGGCGGTATGGAGTGTACACATTTATTTCTAGTGCGCTTGATTTTGCCTGTTCATTTGTTTCGGTTCTACTTTATTCTGGTGTGCGTGTTTTCAGAGAGTTGTTCTACTTCTGTTTCAGTCATATCCCGTAGTCATGTTTTGCTTCGTGGCACTTCCAGTTCTTGCCTGCTTTTTAATCATATGAATTTTATGTTGCCTCTCTTGTTGCTAATGTTACATTTGGTGACGTTTGTACAGATAAGGTTTGCTGTACTTAATGAAAATACGTATTGTTCCTTTTTTGCGCGGATAAGAGGAACATCGTAACCAACTGAGCCTTCCTAATCAAAAAGATTCGCTCCGAGTGCAATTTCGAGAATGAGTTAGAATATTCGAAAAACTTGCGTATAAACAATTATAGGGACAAATTCATTGAGGTTAACACGAGACCTTGCCCGGTTCGCCAAACAGAAGGCATTAAAAGTATGGTCTACCAGAACCTACCTTTGTTAGGAGATTTACCAGTCAACATAATGATCATAGTTATGAACCGAATCATGAGAACAAATTTTACAAGTGCGTATAAGGTGTTGCGCACCAAGTAACAAATTGGTTCGAACAGAACCAGAAAGGTAAACCAACGTCAGCATGAACGAAATGTGTAATATTAAGTGCACATTCGTTTCGTGCTTACTGACGACTCATCAGTAGGAGCCAGTATTACGCGCTTTACCCACTATATATTTGGGTGAGGAATGTGGGATAATAGGACAGTACAATCTCTTATACGAATGTGTACACAAGCATTACTGGAGTTCACTTCATATAAAAACTTCGACAGGGCAACTTCAAAGCAAACTCTATATATAAAATATAAACCGAGCCTATAAAGTTCATCAAAAGTATGACTGTTAAGTCCGTACATGGGGTGAACACTATGGTTGCCGAGTCGGTATATGATACCAACACAATGGATCTCAATATTGGCTAAATTTCATGAAAATTGAGAATTACAACTACTTCTGAACAGCTGTTACTCCAGCAATTCCATATAATCCAGCCTCGATCGATATCAGTTATCACATATCGCAGAAATTGTTACATGAATAAAATAAACAAATCACAGTTATATACTGTTTGTTGCGGAGAATTAATATTAAGTGTTGCGCACCTAGTAACAAACTGTTTTAAATAGGATAATCGAAAATCAGCATGAACGAGAGGTATAATCTCATGTATACATAGATTCGTGCTTAATGGTGACTCATCAGTAGGAGCCGTTACTACGCCTTGTCACCAAAATATATTTCGTCCAGGAATGTGGAATAATTAAGAGAGCGCGGGCTTGAATTCAAAGCCGAATTATCGCGCGCAATAAATTGTGTATTTTTGCACGTGTGTCAGAGAGAGTACATCACTGACAAGCAACATACTGTTGTGGATATTTCATTCTATGTTATGTATCACACATTTGGCTAAGCGCTATTGAACCATTAAAATGTCTGAACGATTTTAGGATTTTACTTGAGGCCGAAAATGAGAGGTAGATAAGGAAGGATATCAAGGTTATAGAAAATCTCTCAGTATTGAACATTAATAACTTCGTTGATTTTTGCATCGTGGAGTAAACTACACGAATTGATTTGGCAAATGGTCAGCGGAGCCAAATCATCGGACAAAGGAGGTTTAAGTCGCCAAAAACAATTGAGTGGAAAGAGTGGATAAAAGTACGCCTCACGTATGCCATCTCTGATCGAGATATTGGGCGTCCGGTAGACTACACAGACAGATAAACTTTGAACCAGTACCATCAGCTAGAAGGCATAGAATTTATGCTTCAGAGCTTGAGTAAACCAGGCACTTGGGCACGAGAGAAGAGAAGATAAATGCAACAAACTCGTCCTGACTGTCAGCAGCACAGTAGCTTTGAAGAAGAGAATATACATGAATGTACAAAAGATCATTACTTTGTACGATAGGGGACAGCCAGATTTCAAAATTTTGGCACATTCCTAGCTCATTTGAAGAAAGAAATTCCTGTTGTTGCAGGATTTTTGGTGTGAGAAACCTGCAGTATTTTATTATTGCTGAGGACTGCAATGACAGATGATTAGACGCGAAGGTAATGAGAACGAAATTATTACAAATGCTACTGGAGAGCAAGTGTGGGCTGATGAAAGTGATGGATTCCTAGGTAATGAAAAATGAGTGCTCATCATCAGTTCGAACTTTCTTAACCCATATCTTGTCTGGCGTAAGAAGATAAGAGTTTTGAAATCTGGGCGAGGAGTGTTGCACACAACTCGAAACTTTGGACAGAGAAAATGTCACTGATGAGAGGTTAGTGTCACTGCAAAACAAAATCAACAATGTGAAGACGTTTTGCAATCTGGGACAGTGTTTTGGCTAGGTAGGAGGAAAGGTTTTTTGCAGAGGAAGAATTTCAGTCTCAATGGACCACTGAGCTACTACTTTTTATCGCAGCCGAAACCAGGCAAATCGCCTACTTTCCCTCATAGGCCGGTTTGTGAGCCTCCACACCATTAATGGCATACGGTGAAGATAGTCTTCTATGACGCGCTGGCTACGGGAGAAAGTGATTCGTTCATAGATTCTGTTACTCAACACTACCTGCCGCAACTTAGTGATAGAGGTATGATTGGCCGATAAGAGTAAGCGGAGCCACAGTGGATCTGTGATGTGAATGGCAGCCCTTTCAAATGTAAGGAGCTTAGCAATGCAGGCGCATATGATGGAGCGTCCCCAAGAATACCTCAAATAATTGATCATTTTATCCTAGAATTGCTACATCGAGAGAAAATGTCCTTCTTTGTAGATGGGGTACAAACCACAGGCTGCATTTTCGAAGATGGTTGTGCTACCCTCTGCACTGTATTGTCTCGCCTCAATTTGGCATACCAAGACGAGGCTGAGAGAGATCGATATTTAATTATTTCGTTGTTAATATTACCAAGATTGTTGTGAAATGTTAGAACAAAATAATGATGCTAACTAACATAAACGTATTTTAAATGATGAAAGATTTCACAAAGCAGCTCGATCATTAGTGGGGCCAGCTCATCAGTCGAAGACTGTGAGTGGGAAGCCCAAATGACGAGGTCACAGGTACCGTGGTTATACAATGCAACGTCTCTTACGACCTCAAAGAGGAAATTGTCGGCCTGTTGCAGCAGTTTGACATCAAAGATCGCTATAAATCACGAGATTTCAGTCACTTGCTGTTGGAGTTCTTTGTGGACGGTTGACAGTGCCGCCATTGTTTGTGTAAGGATTAGAGTAGCATGACTACCGATACTTCGGATTCATAGCGATGACATGAATATGTAAATTTTTACAAGAGGACATGAAGGACAAACCATGAGAACATGTAGAAAAATTCCGTACAGAATAAATCCACTGAAAGGAAAATTTAACAGTACATGTTTTAAAACAGATCCTATGAAGTTAATTCTGCTATTTGAAGCGGAGAATAAATTTTGCTGAAATAATGTGGTGTGTAGACACGAGAAAATCTAAAGAGAAACAGTTTGCCAACTCAAAATTTTAATTGTCCACGAATCAGGTACAAAACTGCTGTTGTGCGTAAATTTTAACTCATCCATTTTTATGCATTTGTAATTTGATTAGATGAATACATTATATATTGAAGCATACATTTGCTAGAAAGCACACAACAAAGTTAAAGACTGGATTTTTGTCATCGGAACTCAACTCAACCACAATATCTGTTACACTAAGTATCCAATTTCGAGGAGACTTTATTAAGTTGGATTCAGTATATTCATTATGCACAAAAAACGTAGGAAGCGGGAAACTTACACGCTGAGGCACACATACACACACGCACAAAAGAATACATCAGTTTATATATTTCAACGATTATTGATTATTTAAATTATGGTTTCGAGCTTTATATAAACTCCAATCCTGTTAAGCATAACTTTGTCATTATAAACTATGTATTCTTTAGTGTAGACAAGGCAACTCATCCAGTATACCGGCTTCGTCCTCATTAGGAACTCTTCAAATTCGGGACAGTACCTGAAGAATTTTCAATAAGAAGGAAACCGTTATACTGAATGAATTGACTTTTCTACATTATACTATGCTTATACTTAATAGGATAGGTGTTTACTAAAAGCTTGCAACCTTGATTTACCAGCTTATATTTAAACCATGAACGAATTGTTGTGGTTATTTATCAGCGGATTATGGGTGTTGCAAGCAATAGCTACTGCTATGCACTTTGAAAGGAGACTGGATATCTTACTTGTTTTAAGTGTGGTTTTTTTAAAAACTATTCTCGGGCATTGCGGAAAGCTATGATTCGTCCAAAGCGCTAAGCAGTTATTGCTTTTGTATAAAAAACAATGTTGGACTGCTCAATTGCAGGTAGCTTATCCTTTACAAGCAGGTTTAGCAGAAAACTTTAAATAAGCATCAGTTGTTCACAAGACACCCAAGAAGTTACTGCTTGCTTTATATATATATATATATATATATATATATATATATATATATATATATATATATATATTCTTTATTATGTTCATTGCCTACGAAAATTACACAGTATATTTTTAATTAGGAAGAAAACATACATTAATAACAAAGATTTTCTTTCTTCTGTAAGTTAAATTTCTATTTTAGAAAATTGGGACAGCGCTGTGATAATGAGTATAATGTCAAATTTAAGTTTGAGTTCGGTATACCTTTCTTCATAGACTAACATCTTCCTATCCCAACAGCAATACACCAAGGAAAAACTGAATTAGACTGAAGGGTTTCGCGCTCGAAAGCAAACTAAATAAGATGCCCTACGCTATTTGAGTCTTTGAGCATGGCATTTGCGTCTACAACTTCATTTATGATTATCAAAACGTCATTAAAATACGTCAGATAAGAATGGCAGTATTTTTAAGTAATTTAAGTTAATAGTCACCCCAAACAGACTGTCCATCGCCATTCTATCGACTAACGTAATATACTGACCATTAAAGGTGAATTGAACATTTTTGCACACTTATTGAGGACATTTTTGACGCCCTGCATGTATGGTCATGATTGAGTATTACCCTCGATGAAACTACAGAGTAAATGGGTGATCTTCTAAAAGGGGTGGACCTGAATAGATTTTTGGCTTCGAACGAAATTATTTGTATACTTTTGCCACGAGAACATCAGCTGCACAATTTCCATGCAGCCGCAAAAAAACTATTCTACAGCCTTTTCCCTACTTCAATTACGCAATCAATGATATCGTGAGTGGTGTTAAAATACCTTAAATCAAGTTTGTCATAACATGTGACTGTTTAAGTAGAATGAAATCGTCAGACCCCTTGCGCAATAAATGGTTGACATATATAGATGTGTCGAAAAACAAAAAAAATATATATTCGTTATTGCGTAGAAAATATAAAGCCGACACTCCAGTCAAGTACAGTGTAAGCGAGACCACATTTCATATTTCCTATACCTGATCAACTCAGTTCGATTTGATCACTGTTAGTAATTTTTCCGTTGTTATACGTGGATAACTAAAACAAGTTGATACGCATCAGAATGTGATTGATGAGAGTGTTACTTAATTTTTCAAACGCTGAAATAGAATTGAATTGGTGTTTATATGAAGCTCGAACACTACATGTAAATTACAATCTTACCACCCACATAATATAATCTCGTTAAAACAAGTCATTAAAAATATACTGTTGGCTACGTATTAAACTTAACCAACACAGTTTATGGTTTAGCTGGGCAAATGGAGAAAAATCAAATTAAAATAATACCAAAGAAAAGCCAGGTGTACCTCTGTCTGTCATAATAAAATAGGTATTGCCCAATCGACATTGCTTGCATATTTAGCTCACAAAGTCTACTGTGCTAGTCAGTTGGACGTACATGAGGTGTCAGCTTTGTGCTACATCCCCATGGTTAAAATGAAAAATTCATTTTAATAATACGCGGTGGTTGTATTACACTTCTAACGAAACCTCTCTGGTCACGACACTGATAAAATGAATCGGTAAAAGTGAAGGTTTTGACGTCTTAATAACAATTTTCAAAAATAATTACTATCGCCAACACCATGCTTCTTAACGAAATTTGAAGTCGAATTTACTATCATCATTCCATAAATGATTTCTTATCTGAACTTAAAAAAAACAATTAAGCTCTCTATTTATTTAAACTATCTTGACATGTTTTATTACAGACGTGAATATTTTTGTTGCTTTGTCCCTTCCCAATTCATAGACATCATACCACACCATTAGAAACAAATTACCCTCAGAAGAAAAATATTAAAAAGGCATTATGTCGGTAGATTATATATACACACACCTAATCATAAAATTTAGTCAAACTCGTTCAAATGGAACTGGGCATTCAGACACTGTAGTTTCCAAAGCAGTACATATGAAATATCTCATACGTAATTTCATTTTAGTTCTCTGAAACAAAGGATATAAAACAGACTAAAATTTTGTAACTAGAGTGCCACGTAAATGTACATTTACGCTTTTAGATTTGTGTCTGATAAAACCGTGTTTTATTTATTCTGTTACCATTGGAGTATGCTGAGGAACACAATTTTCATTTATATATATATATACATATATATATATATATATATATATATATATATATATATATATATATATATATATTCATTTAATATTCTTCCTAATTAAGCAATTAATTGAACAATTCTGGAATAAGTATTCGAACAATTCCGTAGTCTCAATTTAATTGCCTTCATTATTTTAACTCGTTTATTCATTTTATCTGATATCTAGCAGCTCCTCAATTTTTATAAATGACTAGATTAACCTTTTATAAAGTATTATTTCTGTTGTAGTACTTGTTCTTCACACTATATAGTCATCAACAATTGTTACTTTACCATGTATAAGTAAAACTATAAGCACTTACTATGATCAAGGTTGCAATCTTGATATAAACACCTGACTCATTGTATACATTCATTTTTTAGTATAAACTAAGCAATCTTTTGTGGTGAAAAGGCAGTTCATCCAGTAGACAGAGTTTGTCCTCATTGGGAACATATTGTCCAGAAATTACCGCGGACAGGACTCGAACTTGAGCACTTCTGCTTCGAAATCTTGTGCTTTAATGAAGATACATGAAAAATTGTATTTAGCCTGCAGACGTGTGGCTTAGTGGTTAAAACAACAGAATCAAAAGACGTGCCCAGGTTAGGGCCTTGTCAGCGACTAATTCTAGACAATACGCGAAGAGTTCCCAATAATGACAAACCGGTCTACGGGATGAATTGCCTTTTCAACGCAAAGGAATGCTTAGTTTATACTAACAAATGTATGTACATATTGGGTCAGAAATTTATTTCAAGATCTTAACCTGGATAGAAGTAATTGCAATCACCGCCTTCGCAACCAAAGTTCGTTTAGCTGCTAGCAATGTTTGTGGATTGCAGTAATTGATTTGCAATGGCATGTGAATGAATTTAAATGCTCATATGTATGTGAAAGCACCTTAGAAAACTACAACTTATGCACACATGTGTGCAAATATTATATTTGCATACATGTATTTCTATTTATATATGAGAGTATTGAATAAAACGCATGCACAAATCTAACTATTAATAATTACAATAAGCATTGCTCAAGTTCATTTATAACAGTTTGATTAAGAAAAAGCTCCAAAGAAACTCCCATGGCTAGGAACACCACACAAATGAGAACGTTTCAAGAAGGTGAGAATAAAGTGCATTTAAAATCACAGTTCGTGAATCAGATGTTCCGTGGTGATTAATCGTTTCTCGATCATATGACCAAAGGAAATTCTACGGTTCTCTGCGTGTGAATTCAAAGATATCGGCGACGGATGTGTATCCAGCGACGTCATTACTTTTTTATGAGAATGTAGATCTCAAGATAGTTTACTTGGAAGTCAGTGTGCCAAAAAATAAACTTAATTGACATTAGATCTATAGAAAGTATTCATTTATTTTTTGTTTTGCAATAGGCGCGATCTCGGCATTTGATAGGAAGTAGTTTTGTAATAAAAAATAATTGTCTATTCAACTACAACTGCGATATTCAAAAGTCGAAATAGTAAACTCATCTAGACACTTACTGCATGACACCCAAATCCAAATATATACTAGTTATGGAGAACAAGTATAGTTCTCAAAATAAAAGACAATTCTCAAATTAACTTTTATTTTTCCAACATTAAAAAACACGACAGGTTAAGTTCAAAAGCCGGGCTTACTGCAGCCGATCGACTATTCTGCTATCAGATTAATTTTCCAACAAACAAATTTCGGTCTTAACTTAAATTTTAGTCGAGTTTTTAAAAAAATGCTGCGAAAGCTACAATGGTTTAGTCGAAACTCCAATAATTCTACCACTACTTATAAATGCTTTATATTTTTAAAATGCATTTATTTACCCAACATTTACAACCTGGAATAAATTTCTAATGCACAGAAAAGCCAGGTAGAACAAGCAGTATTTACAGTAGCAATAAAAGCCCATCATATTATTAAATAAAATACTTTTGGCGACATCCAATACTATCTCATGTATTTTATACGCACACAATATATTAATTTAATAGATCCTTTAAAATGTAACATTTGTTTAAAAAGAATACCAGTCGCTTTGTGCTATTTCTGTTCTTTCTCAAAACAGAACGCTATTCCATAAAATGCAAATGCGTGAATGATTTCAAGGAAACACTTAAATAAACGTCAGTTTATACAACATGTTGCACGCTCATGTAAATGAGACCCCATAATTACCAAATAAATTTATATATATATATATATATATATATATATATATATATATATATACTTATATATATATATATATATAAACTAAGAAGCGGAGTATTACCAAACGTGCACAAAAAAGCGTATTCATACAAACTTTCATTATCAATACTACTTTATGCATTCGTTTAACATAGATTTTATTCATTTCCATATTATACACTGAGATATGAAAACACGCATTCGAGAAGCAAGTCCGCAGAAGAATATATATATATATACAGGCGTATTGCAGAGAGTTTCCAAGTTTAGTTAATACAGCAAAAGGGTAAGTGCGTGCATACACATTAGAGCGGTGTAGCCAGACGTAAATATACATATGTTGTTAGAATCAACACACTTCGTCAGCTAATAAAAGCAATCTGTTCACTAGTATCTCACAGGAATTCTATCATACACCGTGCTTCGATTATCAACAAGTCATTCTTCAAAAAATCTCGGACGTCGCAGAGATTCTTGTTTTCGTCGGTTTGCCTGCGGTTGTTTCGAGATCTGTTCACCATCATTCAGGCTAGCAGAACGAACAGAACGGTAAGATCCATGAATCGCGAGAGGCAGACGCGGTATACCACTCACTGCCTCATTTGTATCAGCGTCGGCATGCATTTTAGAAGTGGCTGTTTGCCGAAAGAGCGTATTCAGTGTTTAAAAACATAGAATTGAATATATGTTTACGTAAATAAATTAGGTAACACGAATAAAATAGAAAACAATTGGCAAAGTAAGCATTCAGTTAAATACTGTTTGATGCGAAGAACTAATATATATATGCAAGTATGTATTAGTTGTTGCGAGCCTAGTAACAAATTAGTTCAGTTGTGACCAGAAGGATAAACCAAAGGCAGCATGAACGGAAAGTATAATCTCATGCACATTCGTTTCGTGCTTACTGGCGACTCATCAGTAGGGGCCGGTATTACGCCCTTTAACCACTATATATTTTGGTCAAGAATGTGGGATAATAGGACGGTACAATCTCCTAGACCAATGTGTAAACCTGCAATAGTGAAGCTTACATCATATAAAGTCAACGACAATGCGACTTCAACGCTAACTCACACTATACAATATATATATATATATATACCGAGTCTCTAAAGGATACTAACACTATGACTATTGTAATAGTAACTGATACCAACATTCTTCTTAACAGAATGCCGAAATTTATGAATAATACAAAACAGAAAAAACATAATGTATTGAATTTTTTACACCAATAGCGCTATTCTAGCCATCTACTGATGTGTTGAAATACTCACTATTAATTACTAGAGTGTAGTATTCGAACCATACACCGAAAAATAAACAAAAATGGCTTACAAACATGTATCGGATAATGTGTACTTATTTACAAGTTAGTTCAAATAGTACCAAAAGGAGACGCCAAAGTCAGCACGAACAAAAGATATAATCTCATGAACACATGCGTTTCGTGCTTCGTGGCGACTCGTCAGTGTAAGCCGGCACTGCACCTAAAACCCACTACATATTTAGTCAACAAATGTTGTACAATTGGATGCTATATGAGATTATGCCTTCTGCTCTTGCTGCATTTGGCGTCCCTTCTAGTCATTTCCGAACTGATTCGTTATTATATAACGACTAACTAATAAATGATTGTTTATATTTAGTTTTCCGCAATACATAATACATAGGATAGTCAGGGTCGGTTTGTGGGAGTATTATTGCTTTGTGATTGGAATATGAATTAGAGGATCGAGAAGAACGTGGAAATGTTGTTGAAATATCAATCAAACAATGCAACGGATGTGCGTTATAAAACACAATGAAATATTAAAAAAATAGCGTTACATGCTACTACAAGAAAATGTATTAAGAGCTTGTTCAACCCTAAATGATCCAGATTTAAGCCTGATCTAATTAAACATTATGCAAGTATAGTGACTAAGATGTAATGAATTACTTAATCTAACCAAGACAAACGATTAAATTTTGATATTCGATCTAAAATGAATCACAGGTAAATTGCCTCTTCTAGACAACAAATTAACTTTAAAAGGTCGGACACAGGAAAGCGAAAAATATTTTAAAAATTTCGGAGAATTAAATTATACACCAGATACAGTGTATCTAGTGGCAGGCAAACTCACGTAGGATCAAAAGGACATGCCACAATTAGCATAACTAAAAGTTTAAGAAGTTAAATGGCACAATATATATATATATATATATATATATATATATATATATATATATATATGGACAGAACTCGAAAATTTCTTAATTAGGACAACACCGGTCTATTGGAGAGAGTCATCTCTGCTACCTTAGGCAAGGTTTCGTTTACATGTGCAAACATATATTCAAAATCCTGCTACAAATCTAAAATCACATTAGTTAAGAAGTAAAACCAAAAGCAATAAAAAAACAATGTATGAATAGTTTTAAGTCTCGTATACCAGACAATTAACTTCAAAACCAATGAGAGAAAATTGTTGTTAAAACTGTCAGTTAAGAATAGAAATAGTTACTCTCACCATTTGCCCTCGCGAAATTGAATTTTTTCACATTACCTTTCGAAACACTAGACAGAAATGACATTGCGACTAAATAAAAGAGTATCGAGATTAACATTGTTTTAGGAGACCTTCTTATCACTGATTAAAAAATGTAAACTTTCACATCGTACATGACTTCTGGCTTATCAGCTAACATGAATCAATAAAGTAATGCACGTATATTATACGTCATTAAAAGGTTAATTGATTAGTTACATCGATAAGTTTAGAGAACTGTAAGAGTTTATACACTGAAAGTTTTTAACGAGTAATCATGACGCGGAAACCACATCGTTTGTATGATCGGCTAGATATTGTTCGTAGCAATAACCTAAGGTACTCTTGGCAGATAAATGATATATATTGAAAGATTTGAACGTATTTCAATAATACCCATGAACTTTAAAGCATACTATAAACTCTGAATACCGTGGCAGACGTTCCTAGCAGACAATGACGGCTGACTTGACTAAACTAGCCACTAGCTAATTTCATGGGCCTCATATGCCCGAAAGAGCTAACGATGGTAGCTTAACTTTGGCAATGCATCATTGCGTTCTATAATTTAACAAACACATGCGGTACAATAGGGCTGTTGAAACAATTTTAACTTTTTTTACTTTACTGCGGCTGACTCCTTTTGGAGGATAAGCCGGCTCCATAGAAATCCCGGATTATACCTCTCCATGCCGGGCGGTTGGCAGCCATTTCGGAACATCGAACATTCCAACACCCTAAATAAATAGGTGTTTTCGCGCTGATACAGAGCGCGTCGCTTGCCGGGGACGCCGTAGCATGAACAGTATTTGTGACATTTCACGGAGTTTCTTGGGAATTTGGTACAAGTGGTGTCCCCTCACCACTCGGCTTTTTGATCGAGGACGCACCTCTAGCCTTTGCACATCCAAGCGCAGTCTGCAAGGCAGCAGTAAGTTGCATGGTTGCCGGTGGCTGTTGAGAGCTCATTCGCCATTCGGAAGTACGGGGTACTGTCCAGGAGTCCATGTAATCCTGTGGCTGTTGAACCCTTTTGTGGCGGGGAACATACGCCGAGTCATGGTGCCGTCGTCGGGCTCATGTGGTATTTTATAGGAGATCCGATTGCCGGTCGGAAATCCACCACGCCCTGGTGACACCACCGCCATAGCCCCGTTAGCCCATGTACGATCGGCCATCGAGACATGGTTGACACCGTCGTACCACGTTGAGGAGGGGATGGCCTTTACGACGGTGTTGAAACAATGTGTAATATTGGCATAGCAAAACAATGGGCAGGTGTGTGAGCGTTTACGAATTCGTTTTAAACATTAGTCCATGCATATTTGATGAGATACAGACTATAGCTGAAGCAAATTACCATAAAGAATTAATCCAATTCCGCCAATTGTTTCTGGTTAAAGTCAATGTCAGTTGAGTGCCATAAAGCATAAAATAGTAGCAAAAATTTACAAATCTGCAAGTTCTACCGGGCTGCTCTTCAACATTCAATCACCGCCGCGTCTAGTTAAGATACGGCGATTACGTTGCCAGGAAAATGTTCGACCGAGCCACACGCATGCTGTTCGCTTGGCTAGCAAGGCACCTTCGGTAGATGAAGAGAACCGTAGAAAATATAAATCATTATTATCGTGATGATGAGCCTTTATTCGTGATATCGGCCATTTGATCACGCCTCATCAGATTCCTAATGGCCAGGAAATAATTAAATAAAAAACGTTTGCAATCTATCGGAAAACTGCTTCCAGCGGAGAAGCTTGCTGAATTTTTTTAATGTTGGCATAGGCTCCGCTGGAGCCCACCACGCAAGTGACTTAGATCTCAGGTAGGCATATTTCTGGTATATATTTTCTTGCTTTTCCGATTTAAGAAAATCAAACAGAAAAGAGGCTTATGACAAGAAGAATTAAAGAAAGCCACAAACTAGAACATTACGATAATTTAAAGCCAATAAAACATCCAAACATTCGCAGATAACGCAGCAAACAACTCACACCCCTCGTATTCAGATAGAAATAGCGTGAATTGCAGACATACCTACTGGTGCCTGAAAGCCGAGGGAATTTCCTAAGTTAGATTCGCTTTGAGCCGCAGAATGGGCTTGTACTGAAACACCGTCATTAGATGATGAATCGTTCACCGCTGTGCCAGTACACGAAGGAGTTGACTCAGAAGGTGCTACAGCCTTATATATGCTCATAGCCTAAACAAAAATAAATTAATCGATAAAAAAGCATAATAGTGACGAAAATTGATTATCACCAAACTGCATACCAACCCAAATTAGTTAACAAAATCACAATAAAAGATCTATTTGAGAAATATGGCAAGCAAGTTTTAGATAACTGGAAAATGTTTCACAGTAAAATAAGGTCTAGCATCTCATGAGCATAATGAGATACACAACTTAGCTTACAATAGGAGTGAGAACAGAGATAAGTAAAAAATGTATAACAAAAAGGCAAAATAATTGTTTTCGAAAATATAGCGATCTTTCTCTCAACACAACACAAGAATGATCCAGTCGTGTATGTTACTACCTTCCTGGTATTCAATTATGCCATGAAAGCCTTACTTTACTGGAAAGCTTTAATCTCTCGTTTAGTCGATGCTAGGTTCCAACCAGGCAACTCAAAATCCGGAATCGTGATAGAAAACTCACCAACGAACAATCATTGTGCTCATTAAATGGATGATTTCTTTAGAAAAACGACTGTATTTGTTTTCTGACTATGAGTGGCATTCGAAAGCCCTAATGATATTCGGTGATTTGAACTGCAATCTGTTTCAAGCCAGTGCATAAACCAGGACAGTAGAAAGACGGAGCATGGCTGAAAAAGTCGTGATAACTGTATCTCTCATTAGCTTGAACATAGTCGTAGTGAGCTCGCATTTTTCACCACAATCGACATTTATCTATAAAGCCTAGCGATGTAACCTATGCAGATGTTATGGCGACATATCGTCGTACTCAAATTGAGTACATTCAAGTAATCGGAAGACGGTTAACTTTTTTTAGACCCAGAGCTTACCTTGAGTGTTCTACTGGCTTAAATCATTGGTTTCGGCCAAATTGTTGGCTGTCACAATCCAATTGAAATTTCGCTTCATGCAGCCGCTCATACTGCATTCGAATATCTGTGTAAAGTGACTGAATAAAATATGCAGAGAGCCTTCCGAATCACTTTTGCTTCTGCTGAGCAATTCATTACCTCAACAAACAGCGCACTAAACAGCATATGAAACACCATAAAGGAAAGGATTAAGCAAGATTCGACTCGCCTTCTGACAATAAAACCCGGTAGCTGGTTTTCTATCTCTATTAATAAAAACACTAATCAAAATGTGGTATCTAGATGGAAACCCAGACGAGATCTTACCTCAATGAGTTTACTGCTAGACCCGCGGTTGATGAAAATCATCACTAACTTAATTAGAGGAACATTGGTTGCAAACTCGATGTGAACACAAGTCCTATTAAATGCATACATGTGTCAGTATAAATTAAGCATTGTATAATGTAGATAAGGCAATTCATCGGGTAGATCGGTTTCGTTCTTAATAGGAACTAATCACTTACTGTACAGAGTCTGTCGTGGACCTTTGTTGCGTGATGCAGAGTAGTTCAAAGATTAGAGCAAAGTATTCGGAAGCGGACGTGTCCGCGGCAAATTCTGGACAGTACTAAAAGAGTTCGCAATACGAACGAAACCGATTTACTGGATGAATTGCTTGTTTTACAATATATAATGTTTAGTTTATATTGACAAATGTCTGTATATAATTGGACTGGTATTTAAATCAGGATCACACTCTTCATTTAAAAAATCAGTAGAAAATTGTTGCTAATGAGTTGAAAGCAGTTTGGAAGTTTAAAATTCTGTTCGAATTGTATGCGCAGATCCGACATATTAGCTGTGGCATTCAGCAAAGAAAATGGCTAGTGCCAATATTTTGTTAAATGCAGCTCATAACTAACTTCTAAAAACTCCTAAATCCCTCGCATATTGTAAACCGCGCCGATAGTGATGAAATGATCTATTGAATTTGTCAGTTTTTTATGGAGCCACGGACTTGCATATTTATGAGGACCCGAATAGCTGCCTGACAACATGGATTCCTCCTCCTCCCCCATTTTATTCAAAATCGGTAAAACAGAGAACTAGGAAGCTTTTATTGAAAAAGCTGGATGGAATGCGTCGTAAAGTAGTGAAAGAGAACCATGGTGATGTCCATTCACAAAAAGGTAACACAATCAATGCTGCCAATTACAATGATATCAGGTTGCCGTGCTGCCATCGCCGAAGTCCATACATAACGACTGTTATAACGGTTCATGTGCGTTTGTGGATCATTTGGTTATACTGTTGGTGCTAATGACCACAACATCCAATTAGGAACGACTATCTTAGTGTAAATGTACAGCTCACACATAACTATGAATTTCATCGTTTTGTGACAAGGACCTGTCAGTATATTATGCTGGTGTTTCGCTGTTTAACAGTAAAGCTGCATCAAAGTATTCAAAAAGAGTAAAAAAAGCAAACATAGCCAACCTAAGCAGGATTTCGCCATGGAATACGAAACTTAGACAAAAAATTTGCACTGCACCACAACCATGAGTTCGCCACTGGCTTCAGTAGCAAAATATTAGCTGCTATCGATTGCTTAGCGCGCTATTTTATTATCTGGGGCCTTAAAATAAAAACTGTTGCCAGTCCAAAATGATTTTCTTTACCTTTGATCTCTGCTTGTGCAAGAAGAATGTCAGGCGTATAGATCTGGCTGTAGCTAGATGAACAAATTGTGCAAACCATTTTTGAATTGCTTGTATATCTCATCAAGCATCCAGTCAAGTATATTGTTCGACTCAAGAAATGGTCTGTAAAAGCTTCCAGCATTCCAAATCAGTGCACTCGCTCGGGAGTATTTAAATCATTGTTAGCTGACCGTAAGGAGGCATTATTAAATAGAAGATTTACTAGCCAACGAGTTCTATCTGAATAGATTAATAACAAATAAGTACATCGGACTCTTGTCAGTTTGCGCTGTATTTTTGGTGTTTTAGGAATGATAACGCAATTGGTTATATAGACAGTCGGCACGAATATCGAAACATAAACTGAGAAATTTGTACATGTGTGCATCAAGGGCAACAAGCAAAAGATTACCATATAAGAAAAAACATGTTGACACAAATAAAGGTTCACCTGCGCAATCATAGAAGCAACATCGCCGGTATGTGAAGGCAGAAGAACAGTGTTGCTCGTTTTTGCCAAACCCTTAAACGCCTCAATGTACTGTTCGGCTACCAGTAACTGAACCGCATTATTTCCATGCTACATTACAAGACAAAAAAACAGATGAAAAGAGAATATTTTTTTAATTATAAAACTTTTTACTTTCAGTAGCCATGCAGTTTCCTTTAAAAAAGCGATTATTGCCAAAGGCAGTTAAGTATTGACGAGTTCTTTGAATCAAGCAGGCGAGCTTGAAGTAAACACCAATCCCATTGTATTTAATCAGTCGTCAAACTACCATCAGTCACACATACTGAGGATAATCATCGAAGATCGAAATGCGTTAGTACGTGTGACGGGCGGTAGTTTGACGACTGGTTAAATACAATGAGATTAGTGTTTACTTCAAACTCGCCTGTTTGATTAAAAGAACTGTTTCCACCACACTCGTTATCATTGATTGTTTAATTAACGAGTTCGAAACAAAAGAGAAACCAATGAACACAAACTAGGGCATGTGTGCGTCTCTGCTAGAAGGCACCTCAGCATTCAAACTAATTATTTGGTCAGTGAAAGCTACGCATTTTATAATGTAGAAAAGGCAATTCATCCAGTAGATCGCTTTCGCTCTTGTAGGGAACTTATCACGTACTGTCCAGAACTTGCCGCGGACAAGCCTCGTACTTAGGCATGTCTGTTGCGGAGTCTGGTGCTCTAACCACTATGCAACACCGTGAATGAAGATAAGATTTATTATGTACAATGTTGACGCTAATGTATATGGCATCGTAGATAGATTCATAGTGTCTCTGAAAAGACTTTTGACATTCTCGATACTTGGCAAAAATTTACCGCTAAGTGGGCTCATAACACTACTCGTACAAAAATTAGACGTCAAATTAAAGGAAGTTGAAAACTGGATCTTAAATCCTTTTGGATGATATGTTCGCATCATGTAGCTACCGATATTTTTTCTAAAGTTTTTCGCACAAGTTTTAAAAAATGAAAAAGATACCGAGACATTAAATAATTGCACCAATAATCTTATAATAGATAAATCAGATCTGAAAATTTATAAAATCAACATTCTTTAGCCCCTACGTCAGTCTCGATGCCCACAAGTATGTATGTATCAACAATGTGACACATTAATCTCAAACAACCATCACAAATAGAAATATAGAGTGCAATTTTATCTATTACACATAGAAAAGCTGCAGCTCCTGAACTTAATTTAGAATAGTGGTGACATAATTTGTAGGACGTTGAATAAACTAGTTCGTACTATATAAAATGAATGTATTGACTATCGTTTCTAACTTTAAAATATGGTAATCTCAATACAGGCACCAACCATCGTGTCAAAACCATTATTCTAATCGTTACTACGTTATTGCCTTCAACTAAATTACGTCGACTCTGCGATTCGCACGAAACGCATATTTGAGAAGAATAAGCCGCAATCCGGCAAGTACGAGGTTGTATAGGCGTTTTGAATTTAAGCCAAGTAATTGAACAGCAAAAGTTAAATTGCAGTCTCCTAATAGCGGTATTTCTTAAAGATTGCACTAGACTCAGTTGGGCGCAATGTTAGATTCAATATTCTGTTGAACAGTGTTATGCAAGCTAAATTCGAAAATATCATGTGCTCACTACAAAAACACTTTTGGGGACATTGGAGTAGAAAATCAATCATTGCACAACTTTACCACTAGCGGTGATATCCGTGAAGTATGTCCACTTTCTCGGTGTTTGTTTCATTTTGTGATAGATTCCGCTATGAACTATTTCTATATATTCAAGATACAGGAGTAAAGATTTCTTCGGCGATAGATTAATAGATATTGATCGTGCGGACGATTTTGTATTATTATTCGACAACAGATATTTTTCGCATACAATTTTGAATTGATTATCATTCGCCATACCGTATTTCGGTATACAATGCACAGCCTCCCAATTTGAGGTCATCATCATCACGGACAAAAATACAAAATTCTTTATTAATTGATGCTTTATTGCCATATTACTATTAAAAACTAATAAAAACAAATAAACAAAAATTAAAAAAGTGACAATAATACAAAAAGAAAAATTTAGGCAAAAAATATTAAAGTAGGATGATTAAAGAAGAGGAGAATCTAGTTACCATGAGTATATTTATCTAAATACCACACAGAAACGAAGCAAACTTGATGCAACACCATCATGGAAAAGTAGGCTTTATGGAAAAAGGACTTCGGCAAAAAAGCTATTTATTCGTTTTCCACTGTATAACATCAAAAGCACGAAAAAACCTTCCCAATTAAGAAAAGAAAATTACGAAACTTCTACTAGAAATCATCCCTGAGATGGACTTCAAACCAAGAACTACGATGTGCACGTGGACTAAATGCCCAACGTGAACGTAGTTGACTTTAGCTGTTTCTGTCATGTCAAAATATTTCCCCTTTGTTTCTTACGCTAATCATGCAATGGTTGAAAAAATAATTCTCTAACAAAACCATGTAAATTTAGAGCATCTTTCATCACTCACTTTATCTCTGCGGCGACAGGGTGAATATATTGACGTAGTTGTCAGGTTCAAATATTTTGGTAGAAACATAAATAATTCAGAAAATATGCGTGACGATGTAAATAAAACAACGGCTAAAGACAAAATAGCTTTCCTCAACCTTGGCTATTTATAAAGAACATGAGTATCTAACTATTCCTTAAAGGCCATGTGTGCAATGCACATGAACGTGCAATTTCGTTGAATGATAGTGAAACATGGTCTTTAAGTGTGGCAGAATTTAGACAATTACAGGCATTTGTCCAATTTTGTTTGAGAAGCATAGTATATATATATATAATCCACCACCAGGGCGTGGTGGATTTCCGACCGGCAATCGGATCTCCTATAAAATACCACATGAGCGGTGGTGAGGGGACACCACTTTTACCAAATTCCCAAGAAACTCCATGAAATCAATGGAGCCGGCTTATCCTCCAAAAGGAGTGAGCCGCAGTAAAGTAAAGTAAGTACCACATGAGCCCGACGACGGCACCATGACTCGGCGTGTGTTCCCCGCCACAAAACCGTTCAACAGCCACAGGATTACATGGACTCCTGGACAGTACCCCGTACTTCCGAATGGCGAATGAGCTCTCAACAGCCACCGGCAACCATGCAACTTACTGCTGCCTTGCAGACTGCGCTTGGATGTGCAAAGGCTAGAGGTGGTCCTCGATCAAAAAGCCGAGTGGTGAGGGGACACCACTTGTACCAAATTCCCAAGAAACTCCATGAAATATGGAGCCGGCTTATCCTCCAAAAGGAGTCAGCCGCAGTAAAGTAAAAGTATATATATATATATATATATATATATATATATATATATATATTATATATAATACCAAAACAAATAAGCAATTAGCTGATCTGGTTTTGACTAACGCAGCTTTCATTGTTCCAGTAATTTTCTTTTGCAAAATATTTGCCATACTTACCGTAGGCCTTCATCAGTTGCATTTTGTTTCACACAACAAACGAAACAAATGAAGCAAGTGCGTTATTTCCTAGCCATAATATTCATATTTATACTTCTAGACTGGCCTTTCATCAGATATTCGAGTCACATGTGTGTGTGCATTTTCATAACTGTTGTTTTCATATAACTAATTTAGCCCATGTAGTCGTAATAGGGTGACGAGATTGATTAGGGAATCTATAGAAATTAAATCTAGAGATAATATTATGAATGAAACAGCTGTTGAAAAATCTTTAGGTCCGATTTGGAATACTGCACTAGCTAGTGGCAGGAAAAGGCGATTGCATGAATTGGAAACTGAAGCTAGCTCCAGTAAAAGATTAAGAACATCAGATTAAGATTGACTAATTAGTGGGCTTTTATTCAAGAAATGAATAATCAATTATTATGAATATAGTCTTTCAAAATTTCATCTCTAACTATTCGTTTGATTTTAAAACAATTAGTGATTTCAACCCTAATTTTCTGTTTTGCACCCCCACCCTACCTATTGAAATTATTCTAATAATACAATATTTATAAGTAATAATTGTCTGACGCGTGCAAAGGGTAAATTAATGTCTATTGACTGCAGTTTCATTTAGATGTACGTACATGTGTATCAATAATATTTTAACGAAGTTTTGTAGTTATGCATACACATACACATGCACATGCGTGGCGTGCGCCTATTTAATAGTATGCCAATAACTGTTATTAACTTGTCTATCTTGAGTACAACCCTAGTGGTTTGAATTGAAATTTAACATGTGCATTGGTCTTTCGGACTTCTAGTTTTATCACTCATGGCATATTTTTATGACGAGTGTTTCTGAATTATGGGTCTCCCCCACCTGAAAGTGAGGGCCATCTCAGTTACGTCATTTACATTGAGTGTGTAAAACGAATAGTTAACGCATGCAATTGATAAATTATTATTCAGCCACTCTGGTCTAAATTAGTTAGATGAAAACAAGTTATAAAAATGCACACACACACATGTGACACGCGAATATCTAATGAAAGGTCAGTCTGAAGTGTAAATATTATGGCTAGAGGAAATAATGCGCTTGCTTCATTAGTTTTGTTTTTTAAACTTGTGAGGTATATTTCGACTGATGAAGGCTAAGGATAAGTTTAGCACAGTATTTGCATTACAGAAGTTTTGTTCCGTTTCAATATAAATCAGCAACAGTTCTTGGTTTCTTCTCAAGAATTGACAGGTTGGTTAGTCAAGATTCAAAAGAAAATGAATATAATAAAGCAATTAACGATTTAATGTCGAATGGCTATCCTAGACAATTAATTGAATCAATTATTAAAAGGGGATTTAATCAGAAACAGACGTATTGCGACGGATGAAGGCTAAGGATAAGTTTAGCCGAAATATTTCGAAAAAAGAAAACTACTGGAATAATGAAAGCTGAGTTAGTCAAAACGCAGATCAGGTAATTTAAATTAATACAGGTCCGCAATTAAATCAATCTTTCAACAAATAAGCAACTCTGTCATCCGTATGCATATTTTTAGATCGTCCAACAATTGCTATTCGTTAGGAAAAATAAGACGTCATCAACAACACTGGCTCGGTCACGTTTTATGTATGCTTTTAATTCGATTTTCCAGTAGAGCTTTATGCTTTTCTTGATTGAGCTGAGTTAAAATCGAGTTTCGGTCTTGTTTATAAAGCAACACAATGGAAACCGCGAGCACGCTGAATTACAGATGTCGCCTTGACTTATACTTGACCTGTCCGAAATTGTCTTGTGTAGTGGTCTAAGTTGATTCGATTCCATATGTAAGCAAGGTAAGTATTTAGATCTGAACTAAATCATACATTTCATAAGCAACTCTTCTTTAAAATACATTGCTTTACATAATTATTTGGTATTACTTTTAACGCGACAGTGAAACATCAGTAATTAGCTGCTGTTTTATTTCTGTCTGTGATAACGATGATAATGATAATTTAATCAGAACTAAGTATGCGTTTGTTTTAGACATTCATACTAGTTAAACTATGCATTGAATGAATAATATAAACGCAAAAATTCTCACTGGCTACTAATACCATATATGCTTACATCGATCAAGTTATGAAATTCTTCACAGAAATATTTCTCATGACATCGTGCAGGTTTACACAGACCTAGTTATACGATTCATGAAAATGAATTCCTATTGGACTACTATTCACCAATCAAAATGTCTTTTAGACATGCTATTAATCAATACCGTGGCTAAGCTTAACACTGATGATTTACAAAACATAGCCAGTTTAAATTTTAGCGTTATTTAAACACGGAAATCAGTGTTGTCTAGCTTAACGAATACATTGGCGATTACGGCGCAACAGCTATGCTGCAGGTTTCACTGAATTGCATCACAGCTCGACGTCACTTCAAAGTTAACTCTGTCATCGGTAGAAAAGACTAGCGATGCAAAAATTAATCTAAAATAAGTTTGCAAACAGAAGTTATAGCCCAATTTTAGATAATGTGGCATTAAGAAATAATAATTTAAAAATGAAACGATTTTAACATGAAGATTAAATAATATGTACTTTTTCTCCTATGGAATCGGCAATCTGACGAATTGACTTAGAGCGAGATTCAGCTATACGCAGAATAGCATCAGCCTCACCAGTGGCTCGGTTGATGCGGGCTGTACGTTCAGCTTCAGATGCGAGAATTTGGCTCTGGCGGAGGCCCTCAGCTCTGTTGATGGCGCTTTCACGTTGACCCTCCGACTCAAGAATGGCAGCACGCTTTTTACGTTCTGCTTCAACCTGCATTTGCATAGCCTCACTGATCTTCGGCGGCAGGTTGATATCGCCTGGACGCAAGTGAACACATCAGCACATATTAATGCAAAAATATAAATGAGTAGACAAGCAATGTTTTACGCATTAAATAGGCCAATGACCAACTTGACGGTTTTCCACTGAAATAAACTGGGACTTTGATAATTAGCTTTCAACAAGATAGCAACCTTAATTAAAGTAATTCTTATCATCGCCCACGCAACTAATGTTTGTTTAATTATATAAATTTTCAATTTAATACCACTTCCTCATGTAGTGTGGCGTCTGTACATTAATGACAGATTTGATATGGTTAGTTGGAGCTTTGGGTCCAAAAGTACAATATAGGCTCAACATAAAGAAAAAGCTAACTTAGAAACAGTAGTTATCATATAATATAAATTTGCTTGTAATATGCTGCAGAGTGGCTTAGTGATTAGAGCAACAGACTCCGAAGCAGACGTGCCCAGTTTCGAACCCTATCCGCCACAAACTCTGGACAATATGTAATGAGCTCTCAATAAGGAAGAAACTGGTTTACTGGACGAATTTCCCATTCTACATTAGATAATAATATGTAATGAGCTCTCAATAAGGAAGAAACTGATTTACTGGACGAATTTCCCATTCTACATTAGATAATAATATGTAATGAGCTCTCAATAAGGAAGAAACTGGTTTACTGGACGAATTTTCCATTCTACATTAGGTAATAAATGCGATATTGGCCTTCGTGGTGTGAGATCTTTGACAACTGCAATCACTTGAGCACTTCTGTCTAAAAACAGTCAAGTCGCATACACAAACGAGTGGGAAACGTTGAAATCTGTAGCCATACTTTTGTCACTGTCAAAATTTGCTAATCGACAAACTGAAAATAATACTCCTTCAAATGCCAAGAAATCCGTATTGCACATATCGCTTCGACTAGATTAAATATGGTACGGAGTTCCATGTCACCTTGTCTGTGCTCTAGTAATGACCAGTGTTCAAATGTATCAGAATCCCAATTAGTGGAAGTTTCTTCTACGTTAGTAACCGTCCAAAATGTAATTTGTGTTTCTTTTGAAATGCAAGCTTTAATAAAAATTCATTGTACCCTTCCTGTTTGCAAAAACAAAAACAAATTTTATCAGATACACGACACGCTCCTTTCTCATTCTCTCCTCAAGTATCTACTAATGAAAATATCTTTATATATAAATAGGAAGACAAAACAATATAGAAATAAGTAAACATAGAGTGAAAATAAAAGAAAACCAATCAATTACGTACGTCACCTCCAGTTCAAGCTCAATGCCTGAACAGGCTTTTACTGCTTGCATAAATCCGGCTGCATAGAGAGAGTGTGAAAAATAGAAACCAATCAAATTGCTTGCGTCACATCCAGTTCAAGCTCAATGCTTGTACGTGCTTCTTCTGCTTACATAAATCCGGCTGCAATTTGTTTATCCATAAGGTTTCGTATGTGGCTAGCTCCCTTTTGTTTTTGCATTTAGTAATTACTTTGAATGCTACGTCTGGAGAACATACGTGCGATGTTCGATGAGGTGTTGCGCAATAGCAGACGTGTATTCACCATTTGATTTAAAACAGGCGTTCAAGTTGCAATGTTCTCTCATTCGAGTTATTAACCGTCTAGTCGATCGGCCTACGTAAGTTGATCGACAACTTGCGCATGCATATTGGTAAATAATATTTGATGTCGACATTAACGGCTGTTTCTCTTTGATTGCTGGTAAAGGCAAGTAAGTTACCCTAAATAACACTCGTAGTTTAGCTGCATTAAATGTGCGTGTTAATGCCGCTTCAACTTTCTCTTCTGCCATTCCGTTTAATTCCCCTTTTAATGGAAGCATCTATAAAAAGGCTGATGGTGTGGCAATGGGGAGCCCCTTATCTCCAGTGTTGGCTGAGATTTTTCTACAGCAACTAGAGAACACATCATTAGCGAGTGATATAAGTTAATGTGCTCAATATATACAGTACGTGGATAATATTTCACGACCACAGCTTTAAAGTTTCAATAAAGCACATAAGAATATCGGCTTCACGTCAGAGAACGAGAAAGATGACGGTCTGCCTTTCCTAGATGTACTATTAAAGAGAACGACTAATGGAAAATTAAACAAAACAATGTACCATAAACCAATATGGTTTGCACAGTATTTGCATTATAGTAGTTTTGTGCCGTTTCAATATAAATTATCAACAGTTCGTGGTTGCTTTTCAAAAATTGACAGGTTGGTTAGTCAAGATTCAGAAGAAAATGAATATAATAAAGCAACTAACGATTTAATGTCTGTCTATCCCAGACAATTAATTGAATATATTATTAAAAGGGGATTTAATAAGAAACAGATATATTATGAGCCAGAAAAGAAAACAGTCTACTTGAACATCCCATTTAAGGGGGATGCAGTTTCCCGAATGGCACAAAAGAAAGTTGAAGTAGCATTAACACGCACATTTAATGCAGCTAAACTACGAGTGTTATTTAAAGGTAACACACTTGATTTTACCAGCAATCAAAGAGAAACAGCCGTTAATGTCGATATCAAATATTATTTACCAATATACATGCGCAAGTTGTCGATCAACTTACGTAGGCCGATCGACCAGACGGTTAATTACTTGAATGAGAGAACATTGCAAATTGAACGCCTGTTTTAAATCAAATGGTGAATACACGTCTGCTATTGCGCAACACATCATCGAAACATCGCACGTATGTTCTCCAGACGTAGCATTCAAAGTAATTACTAAATGCAAAAACAAAAGGGAGCTAGCCACATACGAAGCCTTATGGATAAACAAATTGCAGCCGGATTTATGCAAACAGAAGAAACACGTACAGTCATTGAGCTTGAACTGGATGTGACGCACGCAATTGATTGGTTTCCGTATTATCACTCTTTCTATGTTCACATATTTCTATCTTGTTTCACCTTTCTATTTATATATAAAGATATGTTCATAAGTAGATGATGTAGGAGACAATGAGAAAGAAACGTTTCTTGTACAGGATAGAATTTCTTTTTGTTTTTGCATATGGGAAGGGTACAATGAATTTTATGTGTTGATTTTAAAACCGCCACCAGAATTGAATACGATTAAAAACCAATCTTCGAATAGAAAATAACTTACGAATTTCATAACGTAGACACTCAATACCCCAGGGCTCAGCAGCTTTGCCAATCGCTAGCACAATGGCAATGTTTAACGCTTCCCTCTCCTTGAACACGTTGTCTAGGCTTATTTTTCCAATTTCCGACCTCATGGTGGTTTGAGCCAACTAAAGTACCAAATAAAAAATGCAACACAGAAAGATTAAGCACCCTTTAACGAATTTTGGCATGCAAGCGTTAGACACACTAACTAAAAAACAATAAAACAGACAGACGGCTCCGTCGAAACCAGAAATCTTGAAAATAACTCTGATAGCACATTATTCTTATCTAAAAAGCACCCTGCGGAAACCAAACTAGCAAAACAATTTTGCGATAAGCAGTATTTCGGCTGCGATTAATGGAGCATTTGTCAAAGAATCATTACTTTAAATCTATTTTGCGAGCTTGAAGTAAACACCAATCCCATTGTATTTAACCAGTCGACGAACAACATAGCAAATCTACCGCCAGCCGCAACGCACTGACGCGTTTCGACCTTCCATGATCATCATCAGAGTACGTCGGCAAACATATTCTGGTAGTCGGATACTACATAGAAATTAAATAACAACAAATACCGATGACATTTAAAAATTTGTAAGCTGCTTAGCCAACTCCAGCTGATTCCCGCTTTTGTCTAACAAGCGTTAAACAGAATACATCATAACGTTTGAAAGAGTAATTCCACATTTCCGCCAGATCCATTTAGAGCATCTTAAAGTGGTAATCAAACAATCAAATATCTTTCATTTATACAAATGAAATAGCCGCTCAATGCAATATGCAGGCCGGACTGTTTAAGCGCTGAAAAAGCGAATTTTGGACTAAACACTTTTGGCAAAGAGGAGAACGTGTCTGCAATGCCTGAAAACATAAAACTAGTTTCACACTGCCTTTAAACCAGCTTAACCTTCTTGCTTGCTAGAATTGACCACAGTATGCACTAAATATTGCCGCCAAGTCGAGCTCTGGCGAAAAGAAAAAGGCATTAAAAACTGTTTTGTGTATGCCTGATTTATAATAAACGTATGCTTCAATGCACACGATTGATGTAATAATTAAACCTAGAATATTTAACACGTTTTGACTGGAGACACAAAAACAGAAATCCATTCAAAAGGGTAAAAATGATTAATATTAGATAAACAAACCTGTGTGATGGCAAATTCGGCGTCTTCGACGCCATAGGATGCCAAATACGCGTCTCTGACCTTTACATAAAGTATCCCATTTAGATTGAGAACTACGTTATCTTAAAAAACAAAAAGAAACACAAACGAATTATCTTCATAATTATACAGAGTAACGAATTTCAACAAGTATACTACACTTTGAATTACAAATAGGCGACATCTACGCAGCACATTTCATTCCAGAGTTCGCTGGCAATTCAGTACACATTTTTTATTTATGAAAAACAAAACATGACAAAATTGAGCACATCCCAACCGGCAATACAACAAAATTTAACAACCAATACTTTTCCGCCAAATTGCCATGAATCCATAAAAAACTAACTAATTCTTTTAAAAAGTATTAATAATGAAAAGATTAATAACATAAAACTCAACAAAAAATCGTGATTCATGAAGGAGAGGATCTATGTCAGATGGAAATATTTAACCAGGTAACACACAGAAATGAGGCAACGTAGGATTGTACACCATTATGAACGAGAAGAGCAAAATCGACAGTATAGCCTCATTTTAGTTTTTATTAAATTTATTCAAAATCATGACAAAACGCCATTTAGCTAGCTCTCCCTAAAAAAGAGAACAAAATTAACAAGGTGATTCTAAAAGGAATATACAACGAGATCGCAACTGATTGTGATTCAATTGCGAAATGCGCAGTCTGCAACTAAGAGCTATGATGCACACCCAGTTATGCTGTGCAAAGCCATAAAAAAGCCAAGAGTGACTAATTTTCCACAGCCCTATAGCCATAAGTCGTTCATGGCTATACGTGGACTGTAAAAGAACACTAGGTCGCCCATTCCAAGTGAGTAGTTGACTTTAGCTGTTTTTGAAATGTTGCTAGAAACCAACATGTAATATGCTTTTGAAGTATCGGTAGCCGAACAATCGTAGGTGTCTAAAACCTTCGACTTTAAATGGCTTAGTTTGAATAGCGACTAACGAAACTGCACAGACAGATTAAATGAACACTGCTAGCCCGGGCAGTGATAACAATTTATTAAACCTAGTTGGCGATCTTGATATAAACACCTGTCCCACTATGTGCATGCATATTTCAGTATAAACTAAGCATTGTCTAATATAGAAAAAGCCATTCATTCAGTAGACCGGTTTCGTCCTTATTTGGAACTCATCACGTACTGCCCAGAATTTGCTGCCGACAGGACATGAACCTGGACACGTCTGCTTCGGAATCCGGTGTTTTAACCACTGATCAGGGTGGCTTTTCTAAATTATACAAGGATTAGTTTATACTGACAAATGTATGTTCATATTTGGACAGG
Organism: Eudiplozoon nipponicum; assembly: GCA_029291075.1. NCBI lineage: Eukaryota > Metazoa > Platyhelminthes > Monogenea > Mazocraeidea > Diplozoidae > Eudiplozoon > Eudiplozoon nipponicum. The sequence continues at coordinate 30,610 of JAQBSW010001360.1, read as the reverse complement.
AGTTTATTTTAAGATTACAACCTTTATTTAACTAATTGCACAGATAGACGTACACACAACCTTTGAAACAGAGAAAGATACACGCATTTCCCCATAAATAGCGACGGTTGGAAAAAGGTTACTCTCGCTTAGCGCTATTCTCACACTCACCTTGTCACACACACACACATCGCCTGGGCAATTGATAGCACAAATATATATATATATATATATATATATATATATATAATGTCAACTACCTCTAGATTTTCTTTTAGCCGCCAAAGAGTTTGTGAGTTTTTTTTTTTAATATTGTAGAAATATCTTACGCTGTTAAAGTGCGAATATCTTGCCAGCAGACGAAACAACGACTGATAGTCCATTAAATGTGTCCTGAGCGGAATACTGCCTCCATAGCGACACGACCACAATTAACAATTGATGTGCAAATGCCGCGTAACCATGAAAATATTTCTAATAATTATGCCGCAGGATTTAAAAAGACGTAGCAATTCTCAAGGTAGAAACAATAACTTTAAAGGTTGGACGATTATACTGAAGCATTTGCGCAAAAATATCAATAAAGTGAGCGTTTTGAAAATGTATCTAGTTAGAAACATCGAGTTAACCTCAGCCAACAGAAAACCAGCTGCAAAGAAAGCCTTTCTGGGACTTACTCAGGTCTGCGCAGTAACTTTTCAAAAAACCCACATTTGGCGTAAAGCATAGCTATCAATGCATCTACGCATACAAATACGAGAATGTCTACAGCATTGGCATCTCGAATGCAGACTAATAAAACAGTATAATATTCAAGTATGTTTACACATTCGTCTAGGAGATTGCACCGTCCTATTATCCCACATACTTCACCCAAATAAATATTGGTTAAAGGGCGTAATACCGGCTCCTACTGACGAGTCGCCAGTAAGCACGAAACGAATGTGTGCATGAGATTATACTTTCCGTTCATGCTGCCTTTGGTTTATCCTTCTGGTCACAACTGAACCAATTTGTTACTAGGTTCGCAACACCTAATGCATACTTGCATATATATTAGTTCGCCGCAACAAACAGTATTTAACTGTAGTATAATATTCATTTGCACGTACAGTACATCATCACTTAAAAAATAATACAGAAATGCATACACTTTCACCTAACTTTACGAGTGATTGATGCAGTCGCAAATATATCCGTCCACTCTGTCCACATCTTAACCTTGAAACCGAAAAGAGTCAAAGTGAACAATTAGTTATTACATTTAGGTATCACACACATTGGTTGGACTGCGTATTTCAAACTGAAAGACGCTAAAACGACATTCCCTACTCATGTAGGTCAAGGCATGTAGTTAACGCGAAGTGCTGGGACGGCGTAAGATACTCGAAGCACAACCTAGATACGATTGAAGTCTAGCTGATATCAGAACACCGAGACCTGCAGCTTTGCGGTAATTATAATTATTTTCTGTTTCAATAGCGTTTCATTATCTCGATATTTCTACAAGTTGGAGCTATCAAAGGCTTTTACCTGATGTAAATGCAACTCCCATTTGGTTAGCACTTCTGGCTCAAAATGATTTAGGATCCAGCTTCAGAATATACTAAAATTTGTCATCTATTAGCCCTTTGAACAGAAATAGCGGAAATTTGACGCCCAATGACAAACTGTACAGGAGTCTGAATTGTGCATAGCGAATCGTCGAACTATTAACACCGATTTTAGAAAATATCCACATTTTTGTTGGAAAGACGGCTGTTCAAGTTTAATTGCATACATTTTGGTTTACTCCGGTTTAGTCTGCCTCAAACTGTGAATGCATGCCTACAACACATAGGATCATGTTTTGTGCCCATATACGTGTTTCAAAAATGAACACCAGTACTGGATACAATTGAGCAATCTATAACTAATTGCTGCGGCCTGGAAGACGTCATATGGCGCAAAGCTTTGTAACTTATGCTCCGCGCCATTATCGTTTTGCATTGAGTTTAAAAAGTATCCTGTATCTAATCAACATTCTGGGTCGCATAATCGCAAAACTTGAATATTCTCGTCACACATAAACAAAATTGTATCTGTACTTCTCGCTCTACAATTTAGAATACGCATTGCGCAGTAAAGCAATTCTTTTTTATCCTCAGTGCTGCAATCGATGAGAACATATGCAGATAAAATGTAGAGGCAACGTTGATTCATGAAATTGATTATAGTGGACATCTTGAAGCGTGCCGCACAAAGGTGCTTGTTTACACGAAACTATTCAGTTAAACAAGCTTTAATTTTTCAGATAAAGTGAGTATCGTCCCTCTGTTGATAAGCCGGGAAAATATCGTTGTTTCATAGCAAATAACAGGTAGGTAAGGATGGTGCACTCATTTTTTCCATCCAAATTAGATCCTCATTCTAACTTCCAATACTCAACATGTAGAAGTGAAAATATACGGCCGATTGTCTGGCTTAATCAGCGTATTATAATGTAAATATATAGAGGACTGGCTACCTGTTTTACCTGTCTGAACAGCAGACTATACGTATATTTTATGGTCTTTTGATCTTGTTGAATTAGACCTTTTAGGCGGCTACTAACGCTCGAATGATCTGACCTTCTTTTACTGTTGAACTACAAAGTGAATTTGTTTTTATTTATGACATCTGTTTTCGTGGGTGAACTTTGGCTTATAAGTATTTCTTTACTTTTATTTTAATTAATTCAGGTGACCAGATATACGTTAATGATAGTTTACAGTTTGCTATGGATTCCATTGCAATTTTTAGTATTGCAAGCATATGGTCTCGAGCTTCGTGTTTTCATTTTGTTTCGGTGTTCACGAATTAAATTCGCCAATATTAAAAGCTAACAAAGGTTTAATGGATGGTTGTTTACTTTAACTATTTTTTATATGTGGCGATGGTACATTGAGCTCAGTGATTTAATCGACACCCATCATATGCACTGTTAGATCGATGAGAGGAAAGTGAAGCAAACGAAACTTAGCATGTATTTCATAAGTAGATATTCATTAAGGATGAAACGCCATATTGCCAGCAAAAGCCTGCGATTCACTACCCCTTAACTATGAAATAATATTAGTAGATAGGTTTTGGCAGTAGAGAAACACAGTCGCCGAATTCTACACAACACATATAGAATCAGTCATCAAAAATACAAAGGTTAGGACAAGTAAATTTCAAGGTTAGGCAACCTATAAAATACAGATCCTCTTCCGTATTCATTGTTGCGCTTCATAACACGGTAAAACTTCGCGTAACAATATAAAAATATTCAATTTTGCACGAGAAAATGTCTTATTCTGAAAACTTTTAAAAACATCTTACCTGCAGTAATTGCAGATTGATCAGGTATGTCAATGGCCAGTTCTTTAAGAACTTGAATATACGAAATTTTGTCGACAATAGGAATGCAAAAGTTCAGACCCTGAGAACACAAAAAAGTAGTTTATGAATAATTGAAACCAGTTACTTCAGCAACTATTTCCGTTGATATTTACAAAAACTAAGACAACATTAAAAATTTGAAAAAGAAGTATAAAATAGCTGTTGCGGAAATGCAGCTTGGCTGTATAAATTTGCACTTTAAAATATATCAAATGTAACAGCTAAACAATAAACAAAAGATAATTCAGTAATAAACCCTGTATTCATGCATTGTATAACGTTCAGTTCGGCCAATTTTATGCCATTGTAATTTGAATTTAGAAATAAATTATCTGTTGAATTATATGGTACGCTAGGCGTAGATAGTCAACTAGTTGACGTTAAACCAATGGTGAGATACTTACAATATGTAAAACAGCACACACAGATGACACATATACCATTCTCTCTAGGAATGGGCGACCTAGTGTTCTCTTACAGTCCACGTATAACCATGAACTCCTTACGGTTATATGGCAGTGAAACATTAGCCACTTTTGGCTTTTGTATGGTTTTGCATGCATATACTATTATTCATTCACTTGGAAAACCGTGTATACTTGACATACATTTTTACTTCATATATGTAGTAAAACTTAATCGAAATATTTTACCAGGGTCTAAATAAAAATATTCACAAATAAAATAACTTTCATCTTTTTAAAGAGAGAGGCAACATTATCAGCCGTCCCCTACATATTTATCCTTGGAGCTTGTGCATGTGCGCAGGGCTTTAACATCTTACGTTGAAACAGAGAATGGCCGACCTCAAAATTAAGGGCTAAACTTAGCAATCTTATTTGATGCTCCGATACTGGTTGTTCACTAGAATGGCATTAGCCTCCCACTCTATGGCACACATGTCAGACGTATCTACAGTAACTTGTTCCAGCTCATCCACTGCGCCCAGCTCAGAAGTTAGGAAAACCCCTTTGACGCCGCGCGGCGGTCGATGTAGTATTAAATCTTAACTGAATGTATTACTCATAATGGCATATGGGTTAAAGAAAGCAGAACTCCACTCATTCCTAAGGAAATATAAAGTAAACTTAAGATGAGCCTTGCGAAAACGCACTCCAAACTGTATAGCACGTAAGGCAAGAGCCTTAATATTTCACGAGTTAATGCGATAAAGTGGAACACGGCTACACGCAAAGAATACCGGAAGTTTATAATTCGTATAAAAAGTGTGTGTGAACTGCTCCACTACAAAAGTTAGTGTTGCTTTACTAGTTAAGCCTGCTTGTCTGTGGAGCTTGTGCATTTGGTACGTCCTTTTACGACTTTTAACATTGGAAGAAAGATAAAGGCTTAATATCCTGGTATACGTTGATAATTACTTTCTGTTAATGGAATGAGCAGAAATAAGAAATGAGATTTACAAATATATTAACTGTGCTCAGAAACTGTCTAATGGATACTAGCCTAAACCACAATCTTCAAGAGCCGCCAAAACGGGTAAATTTTAACCAAAATCTAAATATGCTGAGCCTTGACAACTCCGGACGGTGCGATTACGAACACGATATCCATATGTATTTGTACTCCAGCAGCTGCCTTTGGAACATCATGTAAAATATTCTGAAACATTGTGTCAAATTTTCTATAATCAAGTATTATGTTAATCGTCTTTTAGGTTAGACAAATATTTGTTGCGCGGGTGTTGATAACAATTATCTAAACCTAGGTTGCGATCTTTATATTAGCACCAGTCCTATTGTATACATATATATGTCAGTATAAATTAAGCATTGGATAATGTAGAAAAGGCAATTTATCAAGTAGACCGGTTTCGTTATTAATTAGAACTCTTCATGCAAGATCTAGACTTTACCGTGAGCACGGTTCGAATCTGGGAAGGTCTGTTTCTGAGTCTGTTGCTCTAAACACTGAGCCATACAGATTTCTTGAAAAGAAGATAAATGAATACAACTGTTATCTCTATAGTAAAAAAATACATTCACTGGATGCAATTAGTCATTTTCGGCTGAACTGGAAGAGGCATATCCAATATGCCAAATATACGAATGGACATTAACCAACCGGCCGTTTTGCTATGTGCCATTGCTGTTGGATTATTAAGGAATATCGATTGCGTTGTCAGACATTTTTTAAGATAACCAATAGCTCATTCGCGTTATCAGGCTACAGGAGTAAACCGTAGTGAATTAATAGACACACAAGAATTAGGATTTTCTTTTTGTAGACATGAAATGTTTAATTCGTTTTGTCTAGACAGAATAAACTGTATCAAACAATTACGAACAGAAGAACCACAGTTAGATAAATCTGTAGAAAATGGGGTTTAATTTCGTGGCTACTTCAATTGCGCCTGATTTTAAGCATACAATTAAAGCCTAGAAACGTTTTATATTACAATGTTAAGATTAATTTTGTCAAAAAATCGTTCCAGATAACGTTCCTGGAAAATTAAATAATTTGATTAATAAAACACTTGAAGTTTTATAGCATTAAACATCTGTGTTCACACTTTAAAATACTTACAGGCTCCAGTACTTTGTGAAATTTGCCAAACCGTTCAACAACCCACGCTTGTTGGTGTGGAACAAAAAGTATTCCTGTATTTATAGCTCCAGAAGTCCCTGCATTTCGAAGCGGTGGCAACAACTTAATAATTAAGAAATTATTTATTTTTAAACTAGCAATATCAACAAGATAATAAGCAACGGTAATTTAATCGATAAAGAAAATTCAAGAATAACTTTATAAAACGTTGAAATTTAAAAAAATTTGCTTCGTAACATAATTTTAATGATATTAAAATCATATAAATGAGAATAAGATATACAATTTTTTAAAGTCTTAGACATATCAATCAAAATCTAGGTTTTCAACATAACGAACTTGAGAAGAGTATATTTCAAAACAACATAGGTCATCAGGTATATCAGACACAGTCTCGCATTTTGGTATATTACCATATATTGCATCAATCCAAGTATTGCTTCATTAGTAAATATACAGTGTGACGTAACCGAGTAACTGATTTCGCGAATAATAATAATAAACGGCCATTAGAATGCTAAACTAGCGTGACGACAGCAAAGTGAACATCTGGACATGGTTGACAGATTTACATATCTTGGTAGATTTATCAATAACTCAGGCAATATTCCTGAGAGATGAGTATAAGAATTGTGAAAGCTAGAGTATATTTCTCGAACCTAAACAATGTATGGAAAAACGCCTTAAAAGTCGTGTTAACAATGCATCTATACTCGCAGTTCATTATACACTAGTGAGGCTTAGTCCCTTAGAGTTGATGATGTTAGACCCGTACAGGCATTCGGCCATCGTTGTTTGAAAAACAGCACATGTATCATACCAACAAAGAATAGCCAACGCTGACATCCTTAGACATATTTATGTGTTGGCTAATAAGTGCTCCTTGTATATAATTAACTGTGGCTGGCGTTCAGTCGGTGATTTCAATCAAGATAAGCAAGATTTTTAAACTGTCACGGCAAAGGAAGCTGAAGTTAATCATCCTACAAACTTCAGTAGCGTGAAAGAGAAATTCACGGGTGGTGCGATTTATTATTATAGCCAGCTAAAATTCGATTCTTCAAGGCTTACACTCAATATAGCTCAATAGAATTTGAACTAACAAGTGCTACCGGGCCTCCAAAGTTGACTATGTCGTGGACTCTTTAGTATCACTCAATCAAAATTTAGGCTTCGTATCATTGTATGAACAATTACAGTTCTGTTAGATATTATGCTTTAGTTCGAAACGAATGGATACTTCTCGTGTAATATTAAGGTTGTTTGCAGCCCACCAATACTCATAAAGGCAGCATTAGCCGTGACCACGCCAGCAACCTCTATTTAAATGACTGTAACAGAGTGCACCTACTACGAGCTTGACAAATCTGTAACAGTCAAACATCGAAAACATAGTCGTTCGATGATGAATTAGGTCAGCATTATCGTGAGAGCGTGATTTAGGCGTTTATTTTTTATTGAAACCGTGAGCGAACGCGTGGACACAATCCGAATATGGCTTAGTTCTATTACTTCTAGTATATTTAAACATTTTTTCTTATAAAAAGAATTACGGTGGGATAAACCTGCCGTCAAAGTAAAATTGACGGACAGATACAACTACAGACAAACCAGAGGATCAGCATAACACATAAAGTAGATGCAAATTTATGGTTGGACCACTTATACTAAAAATTGCTCGCCGTAGAACCTTGTATGAACAAATCAAATGACTAGTTAGTACATACTCCAGGATACTCCAGGAATCTACTTACACATTATTTTGGAATCTACCTTCAGTTATCACGGATCTATTTTTAGCCCACCCGATTTTTCCGTTTATTTCTACATTTTAATACCAATTCTTTTTTTTCGCTCAGCAATACTCTTTCTTTTCCTATCTTTTACCGTAAACAATATTAATTATACTCTTCTATCTATCTCCATCATGAACCAACTTTCGTCGCCAGCCCCCATCTCCCCGCTCCTCACCCAAAAGATTATCTCCAATATTTCTGATCTCCAACAGCAAATGGCGGATATCACAGGATTACTTGGAGCATTGACTGGCAACCTTTCAGTCTCCTCCGTTCAGCCCCATTTGTTGCGTCAAGCAGATACGTTTCTGAATGGGGTAGCCAGGGAGGTTGCCCTGCGAAACCACAACAAGCGAAACCTCTTTCTTTGGTCTCCGCGCTCCCCTCTCTCAAAGGACGATCTAGCCTCAGATCTCATCCGTCAAATAGGGGAAAACTTCAGCCAACTAAAAGAGATCTCCTCGGGAAAGGGCCGAGCCTTCATCCTCTCCTCACACAAAAGACTGTCCGACGATGAGGTTCGTCATCTCAAACTACATTCGCCCATCTTATCATCCGGACAAGTCAAACTCAAACGAGACTACACTCTGCTACAGAGGACTCTTGAGAAAGCACATACTCACACACCGGACACCACCCCTCCTCCAGCTCCTCACGCCTTTCCGGGCTGGAGCAATCCTAAGAAAAGCCGTTCAGTTCACGGCGGACTCCTTGGTGACGCACCTTCCTCCAGTCCACCCCCACTCACACCTTCCCGATTTGAAGGCCTTCCCCTCACCTTTAGCCCTTACTCTGCAACCAGTCCCCCTACACTAGCTCAAGCTTTACCACGTCGTCGTGGCCGACCACGCCGCGCTAAGCCTCATAATAACGCACCTTCTCTCCCAAACCCGTCCACCAGGTCTACATCCCCTCGAAAGGTTACCTTTGTGACAGATGCTATGAATCAGAAACCGAAAAAACGTAAGTCTACGAAGACCAAGCAAAACTTCGACCCAGCCCCATCAAATTCATCTCCCCCTACTGAATCCACCATCGTCCCCACCCTGGACAGTTCCGCCCCAGCTCCTGATCTTTCTCCGTCCTTGCTCGCCCCCCCAACGCACCTTCCGAGTGCCCCCTCGAACCCAGATATCTCGCCCCCCTCTTGCTTTCAAACCCTACAACTGCCTCACCCACCTGATAAACGCGGGACAACAACAGAAATCCAAATCGACTCTGACCACTCTATCCTTGTCAACAAGCGGTCTGTCACCCTCATCAGCCCTAGATCTCGCTCAACCCGCCAGCGGAAAGCCCCCGCACGCTTCTCCTCTCCGATCTAACCATCCCTCTCTCAAAGCGCTCTCAGCAATCCTCATCAACTGCAGGTCACTTACGCCTAAAATTAATCAACTACGAGCCTTTCTGTCCTCTAACGAGATTGACATATGCGTTCTTGTTGAGACTTGGCTGTCCCCCTCCATCCATAGTGATGACCTTTTCCTCATTCATGGTTACACGTTCCTTCGCAGCGACAGAACTGTCGGTCGCGGAGGCGGACTAGCTGCCTATGTCCGATCCCTTCTTATGCCCAAACGCTTATCGACATCGAACTCTCAAGGTTTGGAATTTTTCTCGTTTCAGCTACAAATCCTTAACCAAAGCATATCTACCTGCGTTGTCTACAGACCCCCTAATATCTCACTCATCGACGACACTCGCGGGGCCCAACTCCTTTCCACTCTTTTCTCTTTACACTCTGATCGGTACGTCGTTGTGGGTGATCTCAACCTCCCCACGACTAACTGGCATAATCTAGCTTCCGAAAATCACCCACTGCTTCGACTCTTTGCGGATAACCTGCTACACCAATTCGTGCATTTTCCTACCCGAGGGAACAACCAACTGGATTGTGTTCTCTCCAATAACGAGGTGACCGATGTTCGCTCTCGGGAAATCTTCCCCAATCTTGATCACTGTCAGGTATCCTTCCTCTTACCTCTCTTATCCTTCACCCCTCGAGAAGACACCCAATCTTTCAGACGATTCACCAACTGGGACGAGTTCCGCCGACTCTGTGACACAGTTAACTGGAGGGACCTCTTTCTCCCGAACAACCTCTCCTCGTGCTTCTCCGAAGTCCATAACATCCTATCCTCCCACTATAACTCCGCCACCTCTATTCAACAAGTATACTCGACGAATAAGATGAACGCTCTGTTTAAGGCACGTGACAACCTCGCACGCAGCTCTCGCCTACGCACATCGTCACTGGCTCGCGCCCTCGCTCTGAGACGCATTGATGGGCTCATTAAACAGGCTATCAACAAACAAGCGCTCCACGTCGAAAAACGCATCCGCTCAGCTCCTAACCCCCGGGCAAAGTTCGCCATCATCAAACACCAATTGTTGCAAAAGCCCAAAACCTCATATATCAACTTCTCTCAGTCAGACGACCTTTGCTTCGCTAACGATTATCTGACTCATCTTCTCGACTCATTTTCCTCTCCCACTCCGCCTATTGAGATGGTAGACAACGGAGACTCCGAGAACCTTCGCTGGTTATACGTCTCTCCGGCTTCCGTCGCCCAAGCAGTTAAAGACATTAAATCTAAACACCAATTTGATCAATACGGTGTTTCAGTCAGCATGATTGCGCTGCTTGGCTGGAACGTTTTCTCTCTACTTGCAGATGTTATTAATCATTGTGTCGAAACCATCTATCTTCCCTCAGACTGGCTTTGCTCGACGATCTCTCCCATCCCCAAAAACGGCTCTTCCTCGACCTCATCATTTAAAGATCTCCGCCCCATTACTATCGTACCTTCTTTCACCAAAATCTTCGACAGGATCCTATACAACCTAATCTACCCTTTCATTAAGTCCCATGAAAACTTCTACCTCCTTGATGATCAACATGGTTTCCTGAACGGCCGCTCATCTTCCACCAACTTAGTTAGTATTCTCGATCATTGCTACTCTTCTTTCTCTAAAGGGCTTCAGTGCACTCTCCTCTTCCTAGATATATCCAAGGCTTTTGACTCGCTGTCATTTTCAGCAATTGAATCTGCCTTAATGAGAAGCGGTATATGCGGCAATGTTCTCAATCTTATCAGCTATTATCTTCGGAATCGATATACAAGAGTAAAAATTGGCAGCAGTCTCTCGAGGCCAACCCATGTCCGATCCGGTGTTCCCCAGGGCTCTGTACTTGGTCCCATTCTCTTCAACCTTGCACTCGCACACATACAGGTTGAAGACACTCTTTTCAAGCTGTTCAAATATGCAGATGATATGGTCATCGTATTCAGCAACCCCACAACTTCCAACCCTTCCTCATCCCTTATATCGGAGCTCCTATCCTCGCTCCACTTGCAGCTCAGCGAAATCGGACTCAAACTAAATCCCACCAAAACCCGCTTAATGAGACTCTCGTCTGATCCATTCTGCTCCATCCCGGCTGCCAACTACCCCCTCGACATAGAAATAATAGATTCGGCCAAACATCTCGGCATTCAATTCTCAAAATCCCTAGACTTCTCCCCACACCTTACACACACTACTTCCAAACTCTTCAAATGGGCCCGTCTGATCTGTTTTAAGACTAACAATCCCACTCTCCAACTCACATTATTCAAGGTCTACGTTCTGCCCCTCATTTCCTACGCCAGCGAATTCTACTGTCCTCTCACCCACGCCTCCTCGTACACCATTGAACAGGTATCCTCCAGATTTCTTAAGCGAGTCTTCCCGAACTGCCAAAACTACAGGGAACGCCTACTTCTAGCTAACCTCCTTCCGCTTTGGTTCACACGTCACCTTCGAGTCATTTCTTTTATCCATAAGATCTCAACTTCCTTACCACTCTCCAACTTTGCCCACCCAAGTCACCACTACGCCACACGTTCTAGTAACTCTTCTATCCAAGCCTACCATACCCCCACCTTATTTAAAAAAATCTATCTCTTCTCCAAAGCCACTAATGTCTTCAACGCTCTCCCCACAGACATAAAACTCCTACCCCAGCACGAATTCAAAAAGGCAGCCCATCAGTACTTCTTCAACAAATTTCTTTGTGATACGACCGATTGGAAACGAAACTGGTTCCTTCTCAATCCATAACATTTACTCCACCCTATCTTCTTACCTCTCTTGTCTTATTCTTTTTTCTTCAAGATTCACTAATACCACCTCTCAGCCCATTCCTAACCCCATTATATCCACGTTGCGGATACTCTACTACGTTTTGCTCATCCAACTCTTTTCTTTTTTTCTTGTTTCAGCGGAGGACCGGAAACCCAACAGCCCTACCGATTCACCAACGGTTCGCTTCGGACTTCGACTCTCCCTGGTCTTATTTTAATCTCGATCACGTTCTACAGATGCCTGCGATCCTTGCAAGACTCGCTCGCCTCAATCCTGCCGACTCCATCAATTCATTCGTCACGACAACGGACTCCAACGGTCGACGTCTACCTCCGGGCCGCCATCTTTTTATCTTCATCTTCGTTTTCGATCTCACATTCACCTTGAAGATCTGATACTTCACGGACTATCTCCAATTGATCTTGTCTAGTCAAATGGAACTTCGCTTATATTTATTTTTCACCAGATTGAACTATCTTGTTGTTAATGATAACTTTTCCCCTCCCCAACCCCTCCCCCTGCTATTAAATACTTTGCTAGTCACAATTCCACTCACCTCCACATATCCTACCCTTGATTTGCTATTTCAATGATTGGGCCAGTTGGCCTTTGATGCCAAATAAATGTATTATTATTATTATTATTATAAAAATAACAAAGGTGAACTACTAATACTTGCAACGTAATACGAAAAAGTAAGAAAATAATAATATTTTGGTCCCACCTACAACCAGAATACCGACAGAGTTCGTCAACATTGTCAATCAAAAATTCTTCTGAGGTTGATTGATGTGACAAAATCCGACGCAACAGAAAACATAGTGATAGTTGGTTGGCTAGTGTCAACATTTTTGGATGAATACAAAAAATAACCTAATTAAATTTATTAAGGCCCTTTCTATATTTAACTACCTGCTATATAATCACGTTTTATTGTATATTTACTGGAGCCTTTAAAGGATTTCACAACCATTCAGTCGCGCCAGTATTGGGCTCCTAGCATACTCAAAATTTCCATGGAAAGAGTCCTAACAGCCAAACTCATTATTTAAATTTGTCTTATTATTCAAGCTATTAGAAGAAACAGCAGACTGCACTGATTGGCCTTGAGTGGCAGGCGACCTGGGAAAAATTAAACAAAGGATATATCCAAGTAGCTTGTACAGCAGGACAACATATGAGCATTAGATCGGTGACTGTTATACAAGTTTTCTAGTGTGGAGAAACATAAATCCTCCGCCAAATGTAAAATAACATAAACTGATAAATTTAAACCAACATGGCTGATTGTAACGAATTTTATTAAAAAAGAATTTTTTCTTTTTATTTTCCAGAACATTCTTTGTTTAAATACTTCACTTTGAATTGTGCGCCATTTTCAGTTTTCGAGTGTCTCGCACCTCGACTGATTATATCATCTTTTGGTCTGCTGCAATTTTAACATTTTTTTCTCTAGTAAAACGGATACATATTAACAATACATTTCTGCTATAATTGACTTATATTCTGTTATTGAAGCACACATAGAAGCGACGTTCTGGAACAGGTAATTTGATAATTCTGCTGTTCACGTATATCTCCTTCCAGATTATTTGTTCGGGAAGTTAAGCGAGACAACTTTCGCATTCCGATTGCCTAACATTAAGTGTCGATTTAATTATTACACTAACCAGAGGCCGATATTAAATTTGAGGACACAAGTAGGTTAGTACAGGATATTGGGGATTTGAATCTAGCAGATGCGAATGGAAATATAAGCATATCTGATTCTACTGTAAATTTTAGGACTTCAAGCAATCTGGCATCTATGGGGCTCTCAGACACGAATAGGTTAGGGGCTTCTACACTAGGAAAGCAAACCCTGTTAGACCATTGTAGTAAAACTAAACAGATCGGCTAAGTGGACTACCTGATATAGAATAGAATGTCTGTGGTGCTTTAATTTAAATAGGAATAAAGACACCCATATTATTAAAGGCGAATGTTCGAGAAGAATGGATATAAACAATAAAACGTATTTGATATAGTTAGTACTATCATGTGTTTTGATTCAACAGTCTCAGTTACGAGAAAATATTTTTTAATTTAAATTCAGTACAGATAATAAAAAATACCTTAGAGGATGACAAAAGACGAGAGTTAGAAATAACTCGTGATAGCTTGAACGAACTCTGCATTCTAGATGAATCAAACAAATTATATATAAAAGTTAACTCTTGTTAAATAGTATAAGACAAGTGCATCACAATATAAAAATTAATCATAAATATTGTTTTTGAATTGCATTAATGCAAATATTTCTTATAAAAATAAATCTAAGAATTGAAGATATTCTTAGACTGATTTATACTATTCCGTAAGAGATTGGTGTGTAACATTTCAGAAATGCGCTACAAAGTTGTTATAATAAACTGGTTTAACACAAATAATATTACAACGTTACCATTGGAGTAACGTTTAGCGTTTCTATGAAGTCAACTTTCTAGGCAGTATTGTTGGTGTCTCTTAATAGGGCCAAGTAAACCTGTCGAGGATGATATTTCTTCCGACAACATTAAAGTGACATTTATTGATAAATTTAGACCACCTTGGCTGATTGAAAAGAAATTTATTTAAAAATAAATTATTCGTTTAATTTCTAGATCATTCTTTGTTTATATACTTGACAGTATATATATATATATATATATATATATATATATATATATATATATATATATATACATCTATTGGCATCAAAGACCTTCAAGCTCGACCAATGAAATAACAAATCAAGGGTAGGATATGTGGAGGTGAATAGAATTGTGACTAGCAAAGTATTTAATAGCAGGCGGAGGAGTTAATGAAGGGAAAAAGCTATCATCAACATCAAGATAGTTCAATCTGGTGAAAAAAAATAATAACGATGTTCCAGTTGACTAGACAAGATCAATTGGATTTTGTCCATGAAGTGTCAGAGCATCAAAGCGGGGTAGGTTGGGTCCGGACAGATGAGTTCAAGTGTGAGAACGAAAATGATGACGGACCGTAGACAGACGTCGACCGATGGAGTCCTTTGTCGTGGAGATGGAATTGATGGAGCGTAGCATATGCCTGGGTGGACTCTGCTAGATTGAAGCAAATGAGTCTTGCAGGGGTCGCTGGAGTCCGTTGAATGAGGTTGTGGTTGAAGAAAGAAGAGAGGGGAGTCGATGTCTGAAGCAAACCGTTGGTGGATCGGTAGGGCTGTTGATTTTCCGGTTTTCCGCTGAAACAAGAAATAAAGGAATTGGATGAGCAAAACCTAGTAAAGTGGCCACTATATGGATATGATGAGGTGAAAATAAGCTGAAAAGTGGTATCAGTGAGTGAAGAGTGAAAGATTTAAATCTAGAGGTATAAAGTGGAAAATTAGATGACTGCCTGAAGGATTTCGCCCTCCAAAGTCAGTAAAAGAATAGCCTGGGGTAAAGGAAATGTTATGTATTGAGAAGGAACCAGCTTTGTTTCCAATCGGTCGTATCACAAAGAAGTTTGTTGAAGAAGTACTTATGGGCCGCCTTTTTAAATTCGTGCTGGGGTAGGATCTTTATGTCCGTGGGAAGAGCGTTGAAGACACTAGTGGCTTTGGAGAAGAGATAATTTTTTTTAAATATGGTGGGGGTATGGTTAGCTTGGATAGAAGAGTTGCTAGAACATGAGGCGTAGTGGTGACTTGGGTGAGTAAAGTTGGAGAGTGGTAAGCAAGTTGTGATCTCATGGATAACAGAAATGACTCGAAGGTGATGGGTAAACCAAAGCGGTAGAAGATTTACCAGAAGTAGGCGTTCCCGATAATTTTGGCATTGCGGGAAGACTCGCTTTAGAAATCTGGAGGGTATCTGTTTGATGGTATATACTTTTGAATTGTGCGTAATTAAAGTTTCGGTAATCTGTACGTGACTGGCCTGACTTTCCTCAGCAAGCTGCATTTATTCCATTTCTCTAATTTATGTTTATAATTACTGGATTTTCACAATATACTCCTGCTATCATTTTGTCTTTTGAATCGTACATATTGGGGACGTTCTGGAACAGGTAATTTAATAGTTCTGTTTTTCACGTCTTTCCAGTTTATTTGAACGAGTATTTTGCTACGTAAGAAGTTCACATTCCGTTTGTCTAACACTAATTTATCAAAATAATAATTAAGTGCGATCAGCAAGGTAGCTTATCTTAAGTTTGAGGACACAATCAAATTAGCTCAAGATTTAGCAGGCATGAATTTAATAAATGTGAACAAGAGTTCTAGCTTATCAGATTCTAATGGAATATTAAGGATTGTGTACGACTTGGCATTAATGGGGTTCTCAGTTACTAATAGCAATGGAGCCTCTACAAAACATGACAACCGCACCAGTCCAAAAATATTCAGTCTACTACCGTATAAACCCGAAAAACACTAGAGTTGGGTCCTGGATGCCAAAATGATATTTAAAGTTTACCAAATCGTAATCTCTATGGAGAAATTTGTTGCAGCATGGATGGCATTGCCTGAGAATTTCCGAAGCGCATTGGAAAATTTTAGAGATAGAACTGTTGAAGAAGATCCTTATAATGCATTTGATTTATTAATGGCCGAAATTCAACAGAGATATCAGCCTGGAAGATCGGCACAAATGTGCGAATTATTACGCCTAGAAAATATGGTGCGTCAACTACCATCAGAGTTTTATGAACGCCTTTGTACGAAAGCTTTCAGGTTGAATATATCAAGAGATGTGGTGAATTTTATTTTTACAGCTGAGCTACCATCCAGGCTTAGAGCCACATTAGAGGTATTTGACGCATTGAATGTTTATTGGCCAATCAATCTTTTTTCTAATCATGATCTTAAGCAGATTATAAAGGAACCAACTAGAGGTTCGGAATTATTAGATCATGTATATTCAGAAGTTGAAGCGTTGAACTCACACAGTTATGATGTAGTAAATTACTTCAAAGAATTGGATTATAAACAAATTATTTTACAATGGAACCTTTTGAGTAGCAAAGCACAGAAACCTAATTTTGAAAGTGCACACATGCAATGTTCTAGAATCAACTGGAATCTTTTTAGAGAATTAAGCTTATCAATTGATTATGAATGTTTTTTTTATCATGAACAATGACGAATTTGTTTCTTCTGTTTCATTGTTATTATCTGATATATTTAGGGCATCTACATTTACGGATGTTATACCAAAGCGAATCAATAGGAAATTATGTAAGCTAAGAATCAAACGAGATAATATAATGAAATGTAGTCTTATCAATAGTATTAAAAAAATGAGGTTAGATTTGATTGATAAAGAAATTAATTCATCACTGCTGATAATCCGTCAAAGATCAGAGAGAATTATTTTGGCCAAACTGAAGAGTAATCCTAGACTAGGATACAAACTCCTCACAGACTACAGTAAATATAAGGAAAAATTAAAGCTTATATTACCTGTGGGTAAAACTGAGTATGAATTTCTCTGTGAATTGGATGAAGTATTTGGCAAATTGTTATGTAATCCACAGAACGAAAGCAATTTCATTGATCTACCTGATCCTTCGGGAAACCAGGATCTAGGACTTGTTATTGACAGTGATGCATTGATAGAATAAATGTTAAAAATAAAATCAAAAAAACAAAAAGATCACCTTGGTATATCGATTGATAACCTACTTCAATTATCTTTAAATTTTATGAATGCGCTCTGCAATTTTATAAATAGAATTTTGAAGAATGGGAAATTACCAATCGATATACTAACGATAGTAGCTAAACCTTGCCAAAAGTAAGTAAGCCAACGTGCGCCAGTGATTATAGATTAATCTCTATTATCCCTTCGTTTTGAAGATAATAGAACGAGTGATACTAGATCATTTAGAACGTATGTTGCCGGCTGATTTTGGTATATGCCAACACGGCTTTACAAAAGACAGGTCGACAACTACTAATATGCACTCTACGTGGAAACATGTAATTACATTAGATGAGAAAAAGTTAAATGCATTAATTGTATTTATAGATATCTCAAAAGATTTTGACTCTATATCTTTTGATGCTATTTTGAATGCGATTAATTTATTGAATATTGATCCGAATATTTTTAGATTACTTAGATACTATTTATATAATCGAAGAATGAGTATTCAAGTTTGGGGCCAATTTTATTTAAAATTGTATTTGCACATTTGGAAACTAAAATCCCTAACGGTCGAGTTTACAAATTCGCTGATGATTTAAAAATAATCTTTCCAATTGATCCAAAAAATGTCAAATTCTCCAAAAATAATGTGACACTAGATTTGTATGATTTAAGTAGATACTTGTTAACACAAGGGCTGAGAATAAACAGTAAAAAGACGAGAGCTTTAAAAATAGGTAACAGAACAGATTTTAATTATGTTTATTTTTATGATGCTGAGATTAATGATGTTTTTGAGATTAAACATATGCAAGAAATTAAGGATTTAGGCATAACTATTCATTGTACGGCTTCTGCTGAGAGACATATTAAAAGGATAGTAGGCAGTGCCAAGAACAGATGGGCACTAATAAATAGAAATATAATATCGAATGAAATAAAATTTAAAATATTTATAATATGGATTAGACCGATACTAGAATATGCTGCCGCTACTTGGAATCTCTTAACAAAGGGTTTGTCTAATAAGATAGAAGCTGTACAAAGAAAAGTTGTGAAACAAATTAGTCCTATCTCCTGCACTATATACGCCACTAGATTACAGTTTGTATCACTGCATCCTTAATGGTTTCTGAGAATGTGCTATTGCATAAAAGCTTTCCATTCGAACCAGTGGGCTGGTTCCTATATGAATCCAATAAGAAAGAGTCATGAAATTGGAACTAGGTCTTGTCATTTTGCAATATCTCTACCATTGGTGGGGAATGTTGCGAGCAAGCTATTCTCTTTTTCAAAATGTTACAAAATTTACAATCAATTGCGAAAGGGGCTTAAAGAAACTCCTCCAACTAAAATGTCTTTTAAATTTTTATCTACCGAACTAGAAAAAGTGTTCAATCCTGCTGATATTTTTAATTTTGATTATGATAATACTTTCTCATGGTTAAATAAAAGACAGAATTAATTGCTTTTCAGCAGCATAATTTCTCGAGATTCTATCTTCAAAATTTGTATTATTAAAACTGAAATGTTATGAATTATATCATCTTGTTAATCAACAATGCATATAATCAATAATTAGTCATGGTTCCATTTTTTTCTTACAAAATGTTACACTCGAATTATACCTTAATTTTTCCTATTTTTGATGAAAAATCTATTAATCTTTACAGCTGAACTTTCTGATGCTGATAAATTGTACAGTACAACTAATTGCACATATTTTTGTGATATCATTTTGTATTGTACATTTTCTAATTTTATTATTTGATGGAACATGTGTGGTTTGAATCCAAATAAAGATATTCAATTCTATTCTATTCTATTCAAACTTAACTCAGAGGGCTAGACGGAGTGTAAAATAGTAGGAACCACGGATGCAGGCTGTAACGTCAGATTTGGTCATGGTGCAGCCAGTTAGGGTAGATACCGAAACCACTCTGACGTTAAAAGAAAGTGTGCGTTACTTATGTAGAGAAGGTGCTGGTACACATCGAAAGATGGATGATATTACGAGAGCTATTTCGCAACATCGAATCAGGATAGAAATACAAGACGTCAAAGGGAGTCACTCGCGTCAACGCTACGATGGGCCGCGCGGATGGTGTAAGTCACATCGCGAATACGGACGAAGTGCAAAGTGCCAAGGAGAGAATTGCATATATCCTCGTTTAGGTGGACCCAAATGGAAAGGAAGCACTAAACCGGTAGAGAGGAATTCATCACCGGGAAAAAAATAAAACCCCCGATAGTTGGAGCCGCAGAGTGGGTTCCATTGCAAAGGCTCCCAGACATGCCTTTAAAAGGCAAACTTAAGGAAAAAGCAAAAGATGCGACTAGATCAATTAGTACCGAAAGAGAAGACGAGATGGTCAGATTCTTCCTAAGTGGAGATCTGGAAAACATTTCCGGATTATCCAGCAACAAATTAATTAATAAAGATGAATTAACTGGGCTGGAGTTTCCTATCGATACAGGTGCTGAAGTAAGCATAGTTAGGTCAAACTGACTTTAGATCCCAAAACTAGGACTATCGCAGAAGGCGTAGGGGTGTTAACACACACTGAGTCTAACACATCGGTAGTAAGAACAGTTCTTTCACCCCGTCGCACGGTAGCACATGACTTTGCCGACATCACCAAGAAACACCTTGCAGTGTTTCAACCTTTCAGTGCCAAAAGAACATGATTAAGGACAGTCGTAGAACAACAAATAGAGTTGGTGGCTCCATTGCCTTAGTCACCAAAGGCTCAACCATTGGCACAACACAAGTAACATATTGCTGTGTCCCAATTGCACCAATTGCGCGAAAAGGGGATTTGCAGAAGGTCAAATTCCAATTTTGCATCTCCAATAGTGGTAGTTCCCAAGTCTGAATCAGGAAAGTGGAGGGTTTATCGAAATTATTGTCTATTAAACTCATTGACGAAGGGTGATTATTATACTCTCCCTAACCAGAGTACTTTACTCCGAGACATAATGGGATATAAAGTTTATTCAACTTTAGATCTCAAGAAAGCGTACTATCAGATACCAGAGGAGGAAAGTTCGATACCACTCACCGCCGTCAGATTTCCAGGAGGGGAATCGCATGAATTTCTTCGAATTCCTTTTTGTTTGAAAAATGTCAGTCAGACATTTCAGCGTTTGGCTGAAGAAATCCTGCAGAAATGTCCATTTGCGAGGGTGTACATAGACGAAATTATAATTTTTAGTCGCTCAGGAGATGAACATCGTAGGCATTTGGAAATGGTTTTGACTAGGCTGGAACAATATGGATTAGTGGTCAAACCCTATAGGATTAACATTGGATGCACTTCAGTTAAGTATCTTGGAGATGTACTTTCCAAAGACGAAATTAAATCTTTTCAAGATAAAATCGAAGCTATCAAGGTCGTAACAGAGCCCCGGGCCGTGCGCCAGTTGCAAAGGTTCTTGGGCATGATCAGCTATTATCGTCGATTCATTCTAGGTCTAGCGGGAATTTAAGGATCGTTAACAGGCTATCTCACACGTGAAAACAGCACCATCAAGAAGTCTTGGCCTATAAACTTGAGTCAGGATGACCAAGAAAAATTCCAGAGGGCCAAGAATGCTAAGTGACATAACCACACTAGCACATTTAGATTGGGAATAGCTATTCGAGCAAATCGCAGACGCCTCAGATGTTGCAATAGGGGTAGTGCTTCAGCAAAGGGACAAGGATATAGTGAGACAGATTGGGTTTAATAGTCGAAAGATTAGTGATCGAGAAAAATGGTAAGATATGTTTAGTAAAGAGCTTTTAGCTGTGTATGCCGCAGTGTTACATTTTGAGCATTATTTAGATGGTCATCAATTTAAGTTATTGACAGATCATAAGACGTTTATCAGCATACTTGGTAAAACAGCGAGGCTTAATTACTCTCGCAGAGTAAATTCCAAAGTAATCCGATTAGCAGAGTTTGATTTCACCCTCATATTGCTGGTAAAGAGAATGTGGTAGCCGATGCACTTAGCAGACCAAATGAAGCCGATGTGGAGCTAACATTTCAAGGTCCGTTAAAGTATCTAAATGATTCTTTGAATGATTTTGTTAGTCAAATCAAGGAAGCGGAATGATTGAGTCCCTTTACGTTAGACTTGTCCAAAATACCAGAATATGTTTGTAAGCTCCTGAGTGGCAAGTGGTTGTTATGCGAAACGTGCAGAAGTCAACCACGACCATATGTGCCATTGGAGTTACGGGCCAATTTATCCAAGTATTACATGACATGGGACATCCATCCCTTAAAACCACCATTTGATTAATTAATGACATATACGTATGGCCGCACATGTCTGAAAACATACGGGTATGGGTAAGAGCCTTTGCCAAGTGTCAAACTTGTTAGGTGTGGAGACATACCAGATCCGAGATAGAGAATATTGGGATACCAATTGGACAGTTCAGACACGTACATATAGACATTGTCGAAATGCCTGAGGATAATGGCTACAAATATTTGATAACTATGGTAGATCGATTTAGTCGCCAATTCGAAGTGGCGATCTTAAAAGACATAACAGCGCAAGAAGTCTTGTTCGCGTTTCTACATAATTGGATATAGCGTTATGGTGTTCCGGAAAAGGTCACTAGTGATCGCGATAGTCAAATTATGTCCGAGCTTTTCGAAAGACCTCTCAACATCATGGGAACAAATGTATTGCATACTAACGCATACAACCCACGAACAAATGGGATGGTAGAAAGGTTGCATCGTGAACTGAAAGCTGCGTTAAGGTGTACTATTGGAACAAGCTGTATACACGATCTTCCTATAGTACAACTCGCCATACGCAACAGATGAAGGGCACAATTAGGTACTTCAATAGCAGAATTGGTTTATGGAGAACCATTAAGTTTGCCTGGAGATCTTCTAATAGAAACTCCAAGTAGTCTTAATTTGGATTCTAGTTATGTAGATTGGTTTGTAGGAGAACTTAGAGATAGGATGTGTGGTTTGGCTTCAACCAAGACAAGATGACAAAAATGTCATCATAGAGGTAAATGGCATTAAGAATTGTGTTACGTTGGATCGTTGCATTCCCCAGTTTATCTGGTTAGACGATAGGACTGAATTATCAGATTCGTTGAATGACCATCGTTCCATGGACGAATCTGATGTGTACAATCCCATCATACAGGCACATAACGAAATGCAGTACTCAGAAGACACGTTTTCAAATATAGCAAAATCTTATTCTACCGATTCCCAACATGAAAACTGTTTGGCAACACCAGATGAAACAGAAGAACCAGTGATAACTGTAAGGGCGCAATGCCGATTTCAGGGCGCCATTATGCACAACTCGTTCTGGAAGAGTACAACGTCAGCCAGAGAATGAAGATTACGTCTACTACTAGCCGTCTTTTGTTTGAGAAGGCGGTGTATGTGGAGGAAGATATTTCCTCCGACAAACTTAAAGTGATTAATTGATACATTTAAACCACCTTGGCTGATTGAAACGAATTTTATTTAAAAAGAATTTATTCATTTATTTTCCAGAATTTTCTTTTTTTAAATACTTGACTGAATAAATACTTTGAATTGTGCGTAATTTCAGTTTTCGAGCATACTGTACGTGACTGGTTGTAACTTGCTCGGCCTGCTGCATTTAGTTCATTTTCTCCATTTAAAGGTTACCCGATTTCCACAATATATTCCTGCTAACACTGTCTTCTATTTTTAACTTCCGCATATATTGGGGACGTTCTAGAACAGGTAATTTAATAATTCTGTTTTTCACGTATATTTCTTTCCAGATTATTTGTTCGGGTGTTTTGTAACGTGAAAGGTTTCACATTCCGATTGCCTAACATTAAGTATCAAATTAATAATTAAATTCGATCGACATGGAAGTTCATCTTAAATTTGAGGACACTAGCAAATTAGCTCAAGACATGGCAGGTATGAATTTAGCAGATATGAATGAAAGTACAAGTTTATCAGATTATATTATACATTTAAAGACTGATCACGATCTGGCATCTATGGGGTTCTCAGACACTAATCGATTAGGAGCCTCCACAAAACCTTATATAAAAATATACGAAACATATAAATATCTACCTTTATAAAACTTAAAGATATTTATTTATATATGTATCAATACTAAATCAACAGCGTGATTCCAATTTTTATAATTACAATAAATTTGGTATTTCAACAACCATGATGCTTATTATTACTTCCACAAATGCATAATTATATATGCGTTGTACATGTTTAATTCTTCATTTACTCTTCATATAAGGTGTGTTGAAGATTTATATATATATATATATATATATATAACGATAGTTGTACAAGTTGTTGACTCATACTTCATATATATAAATATAATTAATTATTTCAAATTGACAATATCATATGTTGTAGGGGGTTTTTAGCTAATGTAAGAAATTTGCGGGGTGCGATCTAACACACGATAAGGACCGCGCTTTGGTTTGGCTAGAATCCTGTTATCCATGTCGTTGTTGACAAAGAACCATTTGCAGCTATCAAAATCTTTGCGTTTATATATTGGACCATGTTGCTGACGTATAGGACAGATCGGCCGATTCTGAACGTTAAACTGTAGGTAAATGCGAAGTGGAAACATAAATACCGGATCGTTCATCGTTATCGCAGTTTCAGAGCGTGATCGGACTAGTTCGCCAGGGTAGAAGCACAGAGTTCTGCAGGACGGCTTAAGGAGTCTGCGACCACGTTTTCTGATTCTTTGACATGAGCGACTTCATATTTATACTCGTGTATTCGTGTACGTTGTGAGTTGACACGTCTTGAATATAAATACTCTTTCTTTCCTCTGAGCACCGGGTCTGTGTAGATCTTGAATTTTCGGCCATCCAGATAGGCGTGGAAGTGTAGGATCGACCGGTAGATTGCAAGTAACTCTTTCCCGCGTCTCGCGAGGTTGTAGTTTTTACGAGTAGAAGGCGATAGGCCGGTGTGTTCCATTGATGGACTGTTGAAGTACTGCGCCTATGGCAACGTCGGATGCGTCAGTGATCAATTCAAAATGTTGAGACCAATCAGGAGAATGTAGCATGGTCGCTTTGCATAAGGCCCTTTTGGCATCCTCGTTAGCCTACATGTCGTCCACGTTGAGCTGAATCAGTTGTGATTTCTAGACAAAACGGCTTTCTGGCACGAGATATTTGTGAAGAGGTGCCAGAATCTTGGCAAGGCAGGATACGAATCGAGAATAGTAGTTCATCTTGCCCAAGAATTGTCGTAATGCTCGAACGGTGGTTGGAGGCTGTGTATCTTGAACAGCACGAACCTTAGAAGGTATAGGTGTCATGCCTTTCTCGGAAATTTGATAACCGAGGAATTCAATTGATTTTTGTGCAAAGACACATTTGTTTCCATGAGGTCGGAGGCCATAGTCTTCTAGACGTGTGAGTAGAATATCAATATGCAGTATATGTTCGGACATTGAGTTGGAGAATGCCAGGATCTCGTCTAAGTAGGGAATTACAAATGGTAGACCATCTAGTATTTCGTCCATAACGCGTTGGAACGTTTGCGAGGCATTCCTGAGACCAAAAGGCATATAATGATATTCGGAAGTGCCACCTCCGGTGAATCTGACTGCAGTATATGATACGGAATCTTTGTCCATCGGTACTTGATAGTAGGCTTTCACTAGGACGAGTTTTGAATGCACAGCATGACCGATAGCGGATCTGAGTAGGTCAGCTGTATTTGGCAGGATGTACGAATCAGACTGTGTGCAAGAATTGAGAATACGATAATCCCCGCACACCCTGAAAGTTGCTGGTTCACTCTTTGGTACTACTACCACAGGCGACGCATAAGGTAAGCTGGATCGTGTACAGATGCCTTGTTGACGTAGCAAGGCGAATTCTTGCTCGGCGGCCTTGTTTTTGTGTAGTGCCAATGGACGTGCTCGTGGAGGATGAGGAAGTGGTTTCGATAAGATGATAGGATGGGCTGTGATGGCACGCTTCCTCTTGGGATCGGGCATAATGGATATAGGTTTGAAGATCTCTTCGTGTCGTTTCAGAACATCTTCCAGTTGCGGTACATGAGGAACTGGAGGAATTAGCTTTATGGATGAGACTGCTTCGGCGGGAGTCTTATGCTTTAGCGCTGATGAAAGCAACTGATTGCCAGCAGTGCGTATCTCTCGTGTTCTTGGACGAATAGTAAGTTCGAAGTGTTCTAGAAAGTCACGTCAAATGATGTTTCTTGTCGTATTGGCAATGATGAAAGGATAATTGAAACATCTTTTTGAGTTGGAGAACGAGATTGTGTTTACTCGTACCCCAAACGTCGCTATACTGGAGCCATTGGCGCAGGTAAGATTGCTGGTGCCGACTGGGTGGGTAGGTTCTAAATAATTGTGGCGTAGTAAGCTTACATCTGATCCAGTGTCTATAAGAAATAATTCGCCAGAGGTTGCGTCACGGATGAGAAAGAATGTCGATAGTGGCAACTGACGATGGGACTGGTTGCTGGCATTTGAGCGTTTGAAGCATGACTTGACTGGAGCCGTCGCTGTAAATACAATAGTTTGATTGCGCTCTACCGCGAAAGCAACGTGCTTTGAGCCATCAGACGTGGAGCGGCCAACGATCTTGGGGTGATCAGCCTCTACTGCCGCAGAGGAGGCTGACCCCAGCAGTTTTCTGAACCTTCCATGGGCGGATCCTCCTGAGTTGTTGAGGGTGACCGCGCCCACTTGAACGTTGCGTCTGTGCGCGGGAATGTGCAGCCGTTTCTGAGGCAATAGCGTGTGGAGTGGCCATAGCTGCGGTGATTCGGACACCACTCCGCCGGTAACTGTGGAACTGTGGCCCGGCCTCTCGACGTCGACCTCCTGGTGCTATTTCTGGACGGTGGTCGACGCTGATCACGCCTGCTCTGGTCGCGTCTATTATGGACGGCATCGACTGAGGCCGAATTAGGCCTGACGGTGAGGTTCTCGAGCAGGCTGATTAGGCGCTCATTCGTGACATTTGTTCCAGCTGATGATGCGGTGGATTGGGATTCGGACATTCCTGAGGTGATATAACCTTTCTCTGGGGCAGGTGAGCTGTAGTGGTGTTTCTTCCACCACTTGTCTAGACGTGCCGGCAGAACGTCTTCTTGCACTTCGATGGATTCGCGCAGGAACGTGGCCATCTCTTGGAATGCCGGAGGGAGCTTCTGTATGAATGGTTGCATTAAGATTTCCTTGGGCAGGTTGAATTCCAAGGCTTTCTGCTCCATCTCCCTAAATAGCTCAGATGGCGTGCGGCTACCTAGGGACATCTGGCTCATCAATTCTGTAAGCCTGTCTTCTTGATCTGGTGTCAAGCGCTGCTTGACGGCGCATTGCAGGCTCTGCCATGGCTGCGCACATGTTTCCCCAGTCTATTGATGCAGAATATCTTTTAGTCCGCGTCTGAAAGACATTGGGATTGTCTCCCAAGCCCTGAAAAAAATTGAGCCCTCGTCTGTTATATTGGAAATCTTGGCCAATAAATTAACATCGTCGACGCACTCGTCAAGGTAGTCTGGATTGAATTGGCATATTTTGTACTGTGTCCATGTGTTGGTGCGGACTGTTGCTGGGCTCACCACCGGGCTTCCTGCATTTTCTGAACTGGACGTCATCTTATGTGTGTGAGTGTTGTCAAGAATAGGTGGCAGTGTTACATCGTCCTCACCAGTCATCGTGCGGCTGTCTTTGATCATTGTGATCTCGAGAGGGTGTTTTTCTGTGATATGTGTTTTAGAAATTACCTTCCTTCGTGGCATTCATCCAAAGTTCTCAAAATCTAGATGCTGATTAATTCTTTGCTGGCTGTGAGTTCGACGAAACGGGGCACCATTTATGTAGGGTTTTTTAGCTAATGTAAGAGATTTGCGGGCTAGCTACCTAATTGGTGATGCTATAACATTCCTACAAATACTGCTTTTGAGATCCGAGCTTATGATTAGTCCCTGACCTTTTCCCGATGGGTGATGTGAGAAGGCTAAGTCGAATCATCATACGTATATTGTATAGAATGTTGCATAGAAAAAATTCACAGTTAGTCCAAATTGACCGTGCTCTAGACGGCGACAAAACGATATATTGTCAACAAATTGAATGTCTTCTACACAAGCAATTATCAATTCACAGTTAAACAAAACGGACCGTGCTCTAGACGGCAACATAACGATAAATTGTCAACACAAGTAATTATCAATTCACAAACGTCTGAATCTTGATGAATACATGTAAATGATTGAAAATATATGATGACATAAATAAAGTCACTGGTAAATATTGTCACTGATAATTGATGGATAAAAATCGTGTAAAAACAGTCTTGAAAAAAATTTCAAATAATTTTTCCACTCTTTGATAAGTTTTTAAATTATTTAATTATAATAATCCATTGAACTATAGAATTTGTGAATGTGATTGAGGAACATCTGATGTCCTGATGCTTGAAATCATATCTGAATGCAAAAAAAACTATAGAACTACATATGCACTATAATCCACCGCATGTTCCATGCGTATAGCGCGCGGGTGTGTATATTTATTAAACAAACCCTTATTAATTACAATTAAAATTGCAGTTCAAGAAATCTCAATTAAAACTGCTTGAAACTAACAGAGTGAAATATTGTGTAAAAACAGAGTTAGATTATTTGACCTTAAAGAGCCCTATAATTGTCAAAATTGAACATCGTTGGGTTGTAACTCGGAGCCGCATGTTACAATGTAATCCACAGAATGAAATCATTTTCATGGATCTACCTGATCCTTCGTGTGACCAGGAATCAGGGCATGTTATTGACAGTGACGCATTGATAAAGTTAATGTTAGAAATAAAATCACCTAGGTATATCGATTGATAACTTTTATAAATGCGCTCTGAAAGTTTATAAACAAAATTTTAAAGGATGGGAAAATATCAATAGATATTCTAACGATAGTAGCCAACCCGTTGCCAAAGTTAAGTAAGCCAACGTGCGCCAGTGATTATAAACTAATCTCTACTATCCATTCATTATTGAAGATGATAGAACGACTAATACTATATCATTTAGAATGTATGTTATCAGTTGATTTTGATACAAGTCAACATGGCTTTACGAAAGATAGATCGACAATTACTAATATGCTTTCTATATGGGAACATGTAATTACACTAGATGAGAAAAGTTAGATGCATTAATTGTATTTATAGTCATCTAAAAAGCTTTTGACTCTATGTCTTTTGATGCTATTTTGAAGGCGATTTAATTCATTGAATATTGACCCTAATATTTCTAGCTTATTCAG
Source organism: Eudiplozoon nipponicum (assembly GCA_029291075.1). Taxonomy (NCBI): domain Eukaryota; kingdom Metazoa; phylum Platyhelminthes; class Monogenea; order Mazocraeidea; family Diplozoidae; genus Eudiplozoon; species Eudiplozoon nipponicum. The sequence goes on along the minus strand of JAQBSW010001360.1, from coordinate 1,788 downwards.
ATACTATTTATATAATCGAGATCAAAACCGCAAAAAGTAACAAGTGGAATTCCACATGGATCAAGTTTGGGGCCAATTTTATTTAAAATAGTATTTGCTCTTTTGGAAACTAAGAACCTTAAAGGTCGAGTTTGTTAATTTGCTGGTGATTTGAAAATAATCTTTCCAAAGATCCAGAAAATATCAAGTTATTAAAAAATAATGTGACACTAGATTTGTATGACCTAAGTAGGTATTTGATAACACTAGGGTTGAAAATAAACTGTAAAAAGACGAAAGCATTAAAAATAGGTAATATAACAGAATTTACTTATGTTTACTTTCATGATGCTGCGATAAATGATGTTTTTAAGATCAAATTTCAGCAAGAAATTAAGTATTTAGGCATAACTATTCAATGTACAGCTTCTGCTGAGAGACATATTGAAAGTATAGTAGGCAGTGCCAAGAAAAGATGGGCACTAATAAATCGAAACATCTTATCGAATGACATAAAACTTAAAATGTATATAATATGGATTAGACCGATACTAGAATATGCTGCCGCTTCTTGGAATCCATTAAAAAGGGTTTGTCCAATAAGATAGAAGCTGTACAAAGAAAAGTTGTGAAACAAATTAGTCCTATCTCCTGCACTATATACGCCTCTAGATTACAATTTGTATCACTGCAATCTTTGTGGTTTCGGAGGATGTGCTATTGCATAAAAGTTTTCCATTTTAACCAGTGAACTGGTGCCTATATGAATCCAATAAAAAAGAGTCATGAAGTTGGAACTAGATCTGGTCATTTGGCAATATCTCCTCCTTTGGTGGGCAATGTTGCGAGCAAGTTATTCTATCTTTCAAAAAATTAAAAATTTACAATAAATTGCCAAAGGAGATTAGAGAAACACCTCCATCTAAGATGTCTTTTAAATTTTTATCTACTGAACTAGAAAAGTCTACAATCCTGCTGATATTTTTTTATTTTGATTATGATAATACTTTATCATGGTTGAATATAAGACAAGGATAATTCTTATCGGAAACTGAATTTCTTGAGATTTTTATTTCCAAATTTTGTATTATTAAAATTGAAATGTTATGCATTATATCATCAGGTTAGTCACCAATACATACAATCAGTTACTAGTCATGGTTATTATTTTTTGTATAAAGTTAAACTCGAATTATATCTTAATTTTTCTTATTTTCGATGATGAATCTATTACTCTTTACAGCCGAACTTTCTGATGTTCATATATTGTACAGTGTGGAGGAAGATAAACCACCATGGCTGATTGTAACGAATTTTATTTAAAAAATAATTTTTTCTTTTTATTTTCCAGAACATTCTTTGTTTAAATACTTGACTTTGAATTGTGCGCCATTTTTCAGTTTTCGAGTGTCTCGCACCTCGACTGGTCTTAACATCTTTTGGTCTGCTGCATTTTTAACATTTTTTCTCTAGTAACACGAATACATCTCAACAATATATTTCAACTACAATTGCCTTTTGTTATGATATTATATCACACAGAAAAGGGACGTTCTGGAACATGTAATTTGATTATTCTGTTGTTAACGTATATCTCCTGCCAGATTATTTGTTCGGGAATAATTACGATACAACTTTCGCATTCCGATTGCCTAACATTAAGTGTTGATTTAATTGTTAAACTAATAAGACATGGAGACCGATATTAAATTTGAGGACACAAGTAGGTTAGTGCAGGATATTGCGGAATTGAATCTAACAGATGTGAATGGAAATATAAGCATATCGGACTCTTCTGTGAATTTTATG